>MDKI01178125.1:0-10333 GCA_005239505.1 Nicotiana paniculata
TAGACTATAGATAGTTCATAAAATTGTTTAAAGGTTTTGTCAATAAAAATACTTTTTTTTTTTGTGATTGTTTTCCATATTTCTTGATTTAAGTGTTGTCCATGTTAAAATATTTATATCATTCTATTTTCTTGCTCAAATACATTTAAGACTATTAATTTTTAATTTAATTAAATAAGAATGTGCGGGATAATTCAAAAGTCAGTTGAATACTATGATTCCAATTTTTATTTTTTTTAGGTTTCACGTGCATATTTACTAATTTGAGTGTTATACAAGAATGATTATTTTCCTTTGTACTGTTTGTCCAAGAATTTCATTTAAGTAGTTTTTATTAAACCTTCTTTTATTTTAGTCATAATTTCATTAAATAATGTCATTTTAATCTTTTCAATATTTTGATAACAACAAAACAAGAAGAGTGGTAATTGTTTTTTTTTGTAGCAAGATGAATAACGAACTAATTGAGGACTCGTTGCAAATAAGTAAAATATTAATAAAATATACAAATATATATATCGAATATGAAAGAGACAAAATAAATGGAATACTTTAAATATGTTAGAAAATTTTAGACGTACTTGAAATATTAGCCCATGTGTTCATACCCGAACCTTGGGTTGATATGCTTAAATAATAAAAGGATCATGTGCGCATTCCGCGTCTCGATGCCTTTAGATTTAAAAGTAATTATGCTATAACCATGTGTATATTCCGTACCTTGGTTTAATATTTAATTTCAAAGAAGTACCTTGTGTGCGTTCCGCATCTTGGTAAACACAACTAATAAAAATATAATAATTAATTAAGTTGTAATAAATAAGCCATGATCAATAAAATACAAGAATATCTAATAATTGATTTAAGCCTTACATGGGTCAATAAAGCGACCGTGCTAGAACCGCGGGACTCGAGGGGTGCCTTACACCTTCCCCTCGGTCAACAGAATTCCTTACTCAGTCTTCTGTTTTCGTAGACCATAAATTAAGAGTCAAACCATCCTTTTTTAAGGGATTCAAGATAAAAGGTGGCTTGGAACACCAAAACTCAATTCCAAGTGGCGACTCTAAATAATAAATAATCCTTTTTCAAAACGTCACTTCGATTGGAATAACTCTTCTAACTCAACCTCGTAATAGGGTTGTGGGACATAAAAGAGGTGTGACACAGACGTCCCATGGTTCCTCAGGTAGTCATGGCTCTTACTTGCGTTATTCTAATCAGTTAGCCCCTATCAGAGAACCTCCTCTTCAGAGTTATTATCGTGGTCAGCCGGTTCGTCAAGGTCAGCCTCAGTATCAGGATGGGTGATATGAGTGTGGTGAGTATGGGCACATTCAGAGATCTTGTACAAAATTTTTGGGTAATCAGCCTCAGTACCGGAATTCTTGTGCTATAGTTCCGGCACCAGCTGTAGTGCCACTTGCCCAGCCAGCCAAGGGTAGGGGCCAGGTACTCAGAGGTAGAGGTCAGAATGTTAGAGGTGGAGGCCAGCTGTCTAGAGGTAGCGGCCTGCCTGTTAGAGGTGGAGGACCACCTGTCAGGGTTCCTCCCGATGACGCAGTTCAGGGTAATGGGGCCCAACTCCGATTATTTTCATTTCCAGTTAGACCCGAGGCGGAGTCCTCAGATGTTGTTATCACAGGTACCATTTCAGTTTGCAATAAAGATGCTTCAGTTTTGTTTGATCCCGGGTCTACTTATTCTTATGTGTCATCCTATTTTGCCTCGTATTTGGTTGTGCCCCGCGAATCGGATTTGATTTGACGTGATTCGGACGTCTGGTTGAGAAATAGTAGAGCCTGGGGGAGGGGAGCCTCGAATTGTTCTTGGCAAACGCAACCGCTGGGCCGCGAACGCGACCACTGGGCCGCGAACGCGATGGTCATATGAAGCAAAGCTTCACGAATGCGTTTGATTCCTCGCGAACGCGAAAGCCATTTGGGCCTGACTCAATGGGAATGCGGAAACACCATCGTGAACGCGATGAAGGCCTGCCCAGTCATATAAACCATATTATAAAAATCGGGCAGAACCTATTTTCTTCATATTTTCGAACTACAAAGACCTAGAGGCTATTTTCTTCACACAAATTCATCCCCAAAGTGTTGGTAAACAATTCTAAACTCTTCTCGTTCAATTACCCAATGTTTTTCATCACTTTTCAATAAGAAATCAAGAATTTTAATGGTAGAAATTGGGGGTTGGGTAGAATTAGGAAATTTTGTAAAAATGAAATTTTAACCTCGAATTGGGGTCAGATTTCGAAACTAATTGCATATTTGGGCTCGGCGGTGAATGGGTAAACAAAATTTAGTCCAAACCCCGAGTTTGGACCAAGCGGGCCCGGGGTCGGGTTTTAACTTTTTTTTAGAAAACTTAGAAAAACAATGATTTTTCAGTAAAGTTAGTTCCTTTAGCATAAATTAATGATATTAAACTAATTATGATTAAATTCGAGCGGGTTAGAGGAAAATACGAAAGGAAAAGCGGTAATTGAACAGTGAGTGGCCTGCGAATTTGAGGTAAGTGCTTGGTTTAACCTTGACTTGAGGGAATAGGAATCCCCACTTAAATGCTATGTGAATTTACATGTGTGTGGTGTATAGGTGAGGTGACGAGTATCTATGAACCACTAAATTATTGTTGAACATGGTCCCTTCCCCGTTTCCAATTATTTGCTTCCGAGCTTAATTGTTTCAGGATCATTGATGTTTATATGTCTATTTGGATTCGTTAACTTATTGTTAAGTATTTTTCAAGTATTTTGGAAGTGTTGGCTGTTCTCTTGGTTTTGTTATGTTACGTAAGGATTGAGGTGGATGTCAGTGTTACGATATGTATATAATTTCCAGTTGGTTTCGTTGTGAAATGATAATTGATGAAGTTTATGAGTTCTACAGCTTCTATTTACAATTGTTGATACAAAACTGTTGTGAAAGGCTTGGCCTGAATTGTGAAAGTTTTCGTATATAAACTGATATGATATGTCTGGTGGGAGCGGGTTGCATGCCGCAACAAGGAGTGATAAGGGTGGACAGGTGGGATCGAGTTGCAACAGGAGAAATAAGGGTGACATATATATATAGGGAGAAGCAATAAGGGTGGATAGGTGGGAGTGGGTTGCGCGCCGCAACAAGGAGATAAGGGAGTATATTTATGTTTTACTTATTTTCAAAATGAGGATTTGGAAAACTCCAGTTTTATTAAAAAGGTAATCATACTCTGATTTTTTTACTGTGATTTAAATTAAAACTTGGAAATTTTGAGGAGTTGATTATAGCTGATATCTGAAAAGAGTTATCCGAGTTGTTTTTATTTACTGTTGCAAGTTACGGGTTATTTATTTTATTATTATTATTATTATTTCCTTCTTGCTTTATTATATATATGTTTCACATGTTATATTGTTAATGCCCCGACATAGCCTTGTCACTACTTCGTCGAAGTTAGGCTCGGCACTTACTCAGTACATGGGGTCGGTTGTACTGATACTACACTCTGCACTCTTTTGTGCAAATCCAGGTACCGGCCAGAGTTAGGAGATTTTAGTAGCTGACATCATCATTTGGAGACACGACGTAGATCTGCTGGCGTCCGCAGATTCCTGGAGTCTTCTCTTAATTTTATAAACAATGTTTTATTACATTCAAAAACAGATATATGATTCTTTCAGCCCATTATTTGTATTACTCTTTAGTAGTTCGTGAATTGTGACACCAGACCCTGGGTAGTTATATAGTTGGTTTTAGTTCGTGGTTCGCTTCATCATATCGAATATTATTCCTGATTACATTTATTGGAAAATATTAGATTTCCTTCTCTTTATGAATTGTTCTATTGTGTTTAAGCAAATTGTTAAAAGAAAATGGTTAGTTAAGTTCTAACATTGGCTTGCCTAGAAAGTGTGGTGTTAGCCACCATCACGATCCTGTGCATTGGGAATTTGGGTCGTGACAAGTTTGTATCAGAGCAAGAGGTTGCATAGGTCTCATGATTCACGAACAAGCTTGATAAAGTCTGAAGGATCGGGTATAGAGATGTACGTACTTATCTCTCAGAGGCTATGAAGTTAGGAACAAACTCAGTTTTTATTTCTACTCTGTCGTGCGATTATTGGTATCTCAAATACTGATTGAACTCTTCTACTCTCTCGCAGATGGCGAGAACGCGTGCTTCTTCTACCGCTGACCAAAAATCCAGTCTTCCAGCAGCAGCAACTCCTATTAGGGGCAGAGGCCGAGGCCACATCAGAGGCCGAGGATGGGGTAGGACTCAGCCCGTTGCTCATACTGCAGCCCCAGCCGCAGAGCCCCAGATTGATATCTATGGGTGGGGAGGGCTCCAGCTCAGACCGTTCCAGCTGGACCAGCTCAGGTCCCATAGAGGTTTATTGCTAACCCGGTGCTTCAGGATGCTTTGGTCCGATTAGTGGGCCTTATGGAGAGTGTAGCCCAGTCTAGCGCACTCCCTGTTGCAGCAGCCATATCTCAGGTTGGAGGAGTGGTCCAGACTCCTGTTACCCACAGTTCTGATCTGACTACTCCTCAGATCCAGACCCCAGCAGCCAACCCAGTTGGGGTAGTTCAGACAGTTGCTGCAACCCCGATTGCTAATGGGGAAGCTATGAGTTTCGATGCTTTGTGGAGGTTGGACAGGTTCATCAAGCTTTTCCCTATTCACTTCAGTGGTGCTACTTCAGAGGATCCTCAGGAATATCTGGACAGCTGTCATGATGTTCTTCGTAATATGGGTATTTTGGAGACCAATGGGGTCGACTTCGCCGTGTTTCAGATGACTGGTTCCGCCAAGAGATGGTGGAGGGAATATTTGTTAACTAGACCAGCTGGGTCACCTGCTCTGACTTGGGATCAGTTTTCTTACCTTTTTTTGGAGAAATGTTTTCCTATCACTACCAGAGAAAAGAAGGGTTGTCAGTTTGAGCGTCTTCAGCAGGGCGGCATGACAGTTACCCAGTATGAGAATTGTTTTGTGGATTTTGCTCGGCATACTATTCTTTTATTGCCCACAGAGAGGGAGACGGTTAGGAGATTTATTGAGGGCATTGCCCAGCCCATCTGGTTGCAGATGGCTAAGGAGACAGGGACTGAGATTTCATTTCAGGATGCGACTAATGTGGCCAGGACAGTTGAGACGGTTCTCGGGATGGGAGGTCAGGGTTCAGACAAGAGACCTCGCCATTCTGGTAGATCCAGTGGTGCCTCGTTTGGAGGCGGAGATACTCAGGGTAAAGGCCATTCTTCCAGGACATTTAATTCAACACTTCAAATGTCCCATGGTGCCTCAGGTGGTCGTGGCTCTTACTTTTCTTATTCTGATCAGTCAGCCCCTAACTGAGCACCTCCTCTTCAGAGTTATTATCGTCGTTAGCCGGTTCGTCAAGGTCAGCCTCAGTATCAGGATGAGTGTTATATGTGTGGTGAGTATGGGCACATTCAGAGATCTTGTACGAAATTTTTGGGTAATCAGCCTCAGTACCAGAATTCTCGTGCTATAGTTCCGGCACCAGCTGCCCAGCCAGCCAGGAGTAGGGGTCAGGTAGTCAGAGGTAGAGCAGAATGTTTGAGGTGGAGGTCAGCATGCTAGAGGTGGCGGCCAGCCCGTTAGAGGTGGAGACCACCTGTCAGAGGTCATCCTAGTGACGTAGTTCAGGGTGGTGGGGCCCAGCCTCGATTATATGCATTTCCATCCAAACCCGAGGCAGAGTCCTCTGATGTCGTTATCATAGGTACCATTTCAGTTTGTAATAAAGATGCTTCAGTTTTGTTTGATTCGAGGTCTACTTTATTATTATGTGTCATCATATTTTGCCTCGTATTTGGTTATGCCCCGCGATTCTTTGAGTGTCCCTGTTTATGTGTCTATGCCGGTGGGGGATGCTATTGTTGTAGATCGTGTATATCGTTTGTGCGTAGTCGTTATTGAGAGTCTTGAAACTAGTGTAGACCTTTTGCTTTTTGACATGGTCCATTTTGATGTCATATTGGGCATGGATTGGTTGTCACCTTATTACTCCATCTTGGACTTTCACGCCAGGACAGTTACTTTAGCTTTCCCAGGGTTTCCTCGATTAGAATGAAAAGGGACTCCTGGTCATTCTCCCAGCAGAGTGATTTCTTATGCCAAGGATCGTTGCATGGTTGAGAAGGGATGTTTGGCTTATTTGGCTCATATTCGTGATTCTGATGCCGAGGTTTCTTCAGTGCCTATTTTTCGGGAGTTTCCCGAAGTGTTTCCTGCAGACCTACTGGGGATGCCACCTGACAGGGATATCGATTTTTGTATTGATGTTGCTACGGGCACTTAGCCCATTTCTATTCCTCCATACCGGATAGCCCCACTAGAATTGAAAGAATTAAAAGAACACTTGCAAGACCTGCTTGATAAAGGTTTCGTCAGGCCTAGTGTCTCGCCCTAGGGTGCATCAGTTTTGTTCGTAAAGAAGAAGGATGGATCGATGATAATGTGTATAGGTTACCGACAGTTGAATAAAGTTACTATCAAAAATAAGAATCCATTACCGAGAATTGATGATTTATTTGATCACCTTCAGGGTGCTAGTGTGTTTTCGAAAATTGATCTGAGATCGGGCTACCCTCAGTTGAAGATTAGGGCATCCGATGTTCCTAAAACAACCTTTCAGACAAGGTATGGGCACTATGAATTTTTGGTGATGTCTTTTGGCTTGACTAATGCCCCGACAGCCTTTATGGATTTGATGAATCGAGTTTTCAAGCCTTATCTGGATGCCTTCGTAATTGTGTTCGTTGACGATATTCTTATATACTCTCGCAGTGGAGAGGAACATGGGCAGCACCTCCGTATAGCACTCCAGACTTTGAGGGATAATCAATTGTATGCAAAATTTTCAAAGTGTGAATTCTGGTTAGATTCAATAGCTTTCTTGCGTCACGTCGTATCAGTAGAGGGTATTCAGGTAGATTCTAAGAAGATAGAGGTAGTCAAGAACTGTCCTAGACCCACTTCAGCCACGGAAATCAGGAGCTTCTTGGGTTTGGCAGGATAGTATCGTCGTTTTGTGGAGGGGTTCTCATCTATAGCAGCTCTGATGACGAGATTGACTCAAAAGGGTGCCCCATTTAAATGGTTGGATGAGTGTGAGGAGAGCTTCCAGAAGCTCAAGACAACCTTGACTTCAGCACCGGTTGGTGTTACCCTCAGGTTCAGGACCTTTCCCGGTATATTGTGATGCTTCCCATATTGGGTTGGGAGCGGTATTGATGCAAGAGGGAAGGGTGATAGCATATGCGTCTCGGCAGTTAAAGATTCATGAGAAGAATTATCATGTCCATGACTTAGAGTTGGCAGCCATTGTTCACGCGTTGATGATTTGGAGGCACTATCTTTATGGCGTCCCATGTGAGGTTTACACGGATCATCGTAGCCTCCAGTACTTGTTCAAGCAAAAGGATCTTAATTTTAGACAGAGGAGATGGTTAGAGTTATTAAAGGATTATGATGTCACTATATTGTATCATCCAGGAAAGGCCAATGTGGTGTCCGATGCATTGAGTAGGAAGGCAGTAAGTATGGGTAGCCTTGCATGTATTCCAGTTGGTGAGACACCGTTAGGTTCAAATATTCAGACGATGGCTAATCAGTTCGTGAGGTTGGATATTTCTCCCAACCATGTTCTATCTTGTACAGTTGCTCGGTCTTCCTTATTCGAGCGTATCAGAGATCGACATGATGATGACCCGCACTTGATGGTCATTAGGGACATAGTTCGGCACGGTGGTGCCAAGAAGGTTATAGTTGTACAGTTGATGGACTTCGTTAGTTGATTCTTCAAGAAACTCACAGTTCTAAGTATTCTATTCACCCGGATGCTGCCAAGATGTACCAGGACTTGCGACAAAACTATTGGTGGAGAAGGATGAAAAAGGATATTGTTGCTTATGTGGCTCGTTGTTTGAATTTCCAATAGGTGAAATATGAGCATCAGAGACCCGTTCAGCAGATAGATATTCCTGAGTAGAAGTGGGAGTGTATCACTATAGACTTCGTTGTTGGACTCCCACAGACTTAGAGGAAGTTTGACGCCATTTGAGTTATTGTGGATAGGTTGACTAAATCAGTACATTTCATTCCAGTGGCAAGTACTTACACTTCGGAGCGGTTAGCAGAGATATATGTTTTA
Organism: Nicotiana paniculata; assembly: GCA_005239505.1. Taxonomy (NCBI): domain Eukaryota; kingdom Viridiplantae; phylum Streptophyta; class Magnoliopsida; order Solanales; family Solanaceae; genus Nicotiana; species Nicotiana paniculata. The sequence continues at coordinate 8,183 of MDKI01178125.1, forward strand.
GAGATTTTTCACCTTCACGGTGTGCCCGTGTCTATCATTTCTGATCGAGGTACGCAGTTTACCTCGCACTTTTGGAGGGCAGTTCAGCGTGAGTTTGGTACACAAGTTGAATTGAGCGCAACATTTCATCCTAAGACGGACGGGCAGTCCTAGCGTACTATTCAGATCTTGAAGGATATGCTTCGCGCTTGTGTTATTGACTTTGGAGGTTTTTGATTTCAATTCTTGCCGTTAGTTGTAACGACCCGACTGGTCGTTCCGTGAGATTTTACCCTGTTTCCCCCATTTCTGCATTTGTTATATATTGCTAGCCTATTTTTGTTGTGTTGGGTCAGTTGGTTTGGGTCCTGAGTGGTTATGGTGAGAATTGAGGCATTCAGTCTCTTAAAGTAGCCTAATAGTTGAGAAAGTCAACTGAGAGTTGACTTATTGGTAAACGACTTAGCAGTGTGTTCAGAATATTTTTGTGATGTCCGGTGTAGAATTAGGCTTGAATTGGCGAATGTTAGTTTTTGGTGATTTCCGGTCGGCAGTGGGAAATAGGCTATCGAGGTCGTAATGGAATTCCGGAAGTTGGAGCAGGTTCGTAATGTCATTTTGGACGTGTCTGCCAAATTTCAGGTCAATCAGAGGTGTTTTGGTTAGTTTCGGCGTAGTTGGAAAAATTTAGAAGTTTCAAAGTTCATAGGCTTGAATTTGGTGCAATTTTGGTGTTTTCGTGTTGTTTTTGGTGTTTCGTAGGCTCGACTAAGTTGGAATAATGCTATAGGGTGTGTTGGTATGTTTGGTTGGGCCCCCGAGGGGCTCGAGATTTGATTTCGGATGGTTGGCGGGGTTTTTGGACATGGAAAATTGCAGCAATAGCTACTGGTGTGAAGTTCTGGTGATGACCGCACCTACGGTCGGACAGCCGTAGGTGCGATGGGAAGTGCGCAGGTGCGAAAAGTCTAGGTAGGGGATTTTTCCGCAGGAGCGAAGTTTTGGTCGCACCTGCGAAGCCGTAGGTGCGGAAGATAGGCCGTAGGTACGGAAATGACTAGCAGAAACAGTATATAAAGGCCTTCCGCGAAAATTCTCTTATTTTCACCTTTTTTGCATGCGGGAGGAGTTCTTTGAAGGCAATTTGGAGAAGGAAACTCGAGATTATTCCGTAAAGGTAAGTTCTTTGGTTACTAACATCATTCCTATGCTATTTTGTTCGGATTAGGCTTGCAAATTTAAAGATTAAGTAGGAAAAGGTTGGGAAGAAGGGGGTGGAGAATTAGAATTTCTTTTGAGGTTTTAGGTAGGAAATTGTGATCCTATTTTGATGATTTTGGTATGAGTAGAATCGTGGGAGGACGAGGTTTCTAGTGATGTAAAAATTATCGAGTTCCGAGACGTGGACCCGGGGCTCGGGTTTGGCCGAATTTCGAGATTCTTGTATAGTTTGATAATTTTCGATTGGGTTGAGTTCCTTTGATATATATTGGTGATGTTAAACTGGTTTTGGCTAGATTCGGAGCAATCGGGAGCCAATTTGAGGGGCAAGAGCATTGCGGACTAGTGTTGTGGCCCGGTAGAGGTAAGTAATGGTTATAAATCCTGTCCTGAGGGTATGAAACCCCGGACTTTACATCCCTTCACAGATTTGGAGTGACGCACACACCGGATGACGAGTGTGGGGCGTGCATGAAATGAAAATTTGGAAATATGTTCCTTTTTAGGAAACTATTGAGTTGCGAAACTACTTTTTAAGCATATGTTTTACAGTATTGCTATGGTTTGATATATTTGGGCTGTAAGCCATGTTTGAGGCCTAGTGCCAATCTGTTTTAACCCCCTGGAGGCTATTTTACTGATATTCTCACTACTTTGAAACTATGATTTTACACTCAGTCTTTCTTGTGAAATTGTTGACACTCATATTTGATGATATTACTATTTCTTAAAATGAAATACTATTTTGGGTCGAGAACCCCGTTTATTTATGGCCCGAGCGGCGTGATGAGAGTGTCTGACTGAGTGAGGCCGAGGGCCCATATTGTGAGGATGTTATGATATGAGAGAGGCCGAGTGCTCGTGAGTGATTGATGCCATGATTTGGCTTGTTTATAGCGCTTGGGCTGTAGGAGCCCCTCCGAAGTCTGTACATGATCACGCTCAACTATG
>ML303646.1:0-61961 GCA_005239505.1 Nicotiana paniculata
GAATGAATCGTTTGGCATTAGGACTGATGAAATCAAGCTGAGGACCTGGTCCTTCAATGAAGCGACCCGACTACCCAAAATTGATACCCATTCCTAACCGGTTCCTCATAGAATCCACATTTCCTCTTTTCTTTTTCAAATAAAAAGAAAAAAACTCTCTTCTTCAACCCGCTAAAAAGAAGCTTCTAGAGACCGGCGCCTGGTTACGGCAATTGAGGTTGCTCCTGCTATAAACTACACTCCACCATGTCTGAAAATCATTTACAAGAATAGGAAGCTAAAGAAAATATGCTGCCAATAGCTGTTGAGGGAACTGTGGTTGGAGGTTATGAGGTTGTATCTGAGTCCCAGGGGGGAAGAAAATGGTGCAGAGGTTGAGGGTAGGGAACTGGTTCCTGTCAATTGAGGGATCTGATCCCTCCACCCAAGAGGAGCCCTCTACTTCCACTTGGGATAAAATCCCTGGTTCTCCACGAGAACCCCAAGTCAGTACTAATCCTGCTCCTTCTCTCTCTCCTCATTTCTATGTTGAGCTATTAACAAGTGTGGTTCCTGAGATGTGATCTTTGTCTGAGGAGGAGAATGAGGATAGTGAAGAACAATATTATGATAATGTGGCTCTGGCAAGCTTTATTAATGCTAGGAGTATAAAGGCACCTCCCCAGGGGTCGTCATCTAAGAGACCCATCACGAGGTTGCAAAAAAAAAAAAAAAAAAAAAAAAAAAAAAAAAAAAAAAAAAAAAGAAGAACTTGAGTCCGTTCTAAGGAAAAATTAAAAAAACAGTGTTGTGGGGATGTACATAAGGAAGCTGAAGGCAAGGAATGTCATTCTCGAAGGTCAGCTCAGTCAGGTTCAGGAGGCACCTTGTTCCAGAAGCTCTCAAAGCACAGAGGTTACCCGTCTAACAAGAGAAAATGTCGTCCACAGGAAATAGGTTGAGGACCAGAAGGAGAGATTGCTCAACGAGCAGTTGTCATCCAATGCTTGAATGGACATCCTTCTTCGAACCCTTGACTCCTCTTTCAGGCCCTTCCCTTCCAGTGCTCCCTAAACAGTGTCTCCCAAGTGTCAAGTTCTTAGTGTTTGTCCTCTGTTTTAGTTTTGATGATGTTTATGACTAGTACTTTTGTTTTTGCTGTTTTTATTTTGTGGATGTGTCTGGAAACAGTGGAACTGCTCCCTGCTTAATTATCCAAAATTGATGAAAGCTTCCTCCTTTTGTTGTGTATGCCTTGCTCTTATGTTCTATTTTCAGCCATGCATGTGTGCACACATATGGCATGAGTTAACCAAGCTGGACTTCTATTTGCTTAATGCTTATTACTGATCCTTTTGTGATGCCAAAAAGGGGGAAAATAATTGAGGGGGAACAATATGGAGAACAAATTAACAAGATGGGGAACAGATTCAGGGGGAATACAGTTCACTCTAGTTCTTAAGGGGAACTTGAATTATAAGTTTGTCATCTAGACTTCTTTACATTTTTTGCTTGTTTGTGTTTTTAATGATGCCATGGGGGGAGATAAATTAAGAATCAAGAAGAAGCAGTGCACTGATTAAGGGGGAAATACAAACTCAGGGAAACTTTGTGAGGTTCCTGGTACATTATCTGGTTTTTGTGGTTCTTTGCAGGATTATCAGTTTTAAGTTTATCACCATCAAAAAGGGGAAAATTAATAGGTTATATGTGTATTCATGTTATGTTTTGATGATCTAACAAACTTATTGTCAAGAACCAGATAAGGAACCCGATACACATTCTCAAGAACTTAAAGAAAGTCTCCAGTTTGGGACACGGTTCAACTCTTTAGATTCAAAGGAACAGTAGAGAGAACAGATAACTACCAGTTCTCGAGATGACTGTACAAGTCAACTCTTCACAGCTGTAAAGTTGCTGCCTGAACACGCTACAGTGCAAAAATAGTGCAACAGTCAACTTTATCGAGAATGCTCTTAACCTAACTTGCTTACATCATCCAAGTAATGTCACAAATGATATATTAACATCAAGCAAAGCAAAAACAAATAACTTGCACATTCAAGAACTCAACAAGCATTCTCTCAAGTCTGTGTCAATCTTGCAAGTGATTCTCAAGGGCATCAAGAACGAAGAACAACATAACCAAGGACCAGTTCCATATATTGAAGTTATTACATGTCCTTAGTTTTGTTGTACCTTTGTTAAAGCACTCTACTTGTAATTCCTACTTAGCTTAATTAGAAGCACTGTATAGGAAATCGTTGTAAATCATAAACCCTTGCGTTTGTATCTTGGCTAGAGTTAGTCAAGTTGTAAAGTCTTTGTAATAGAGTTATTACAAAGTGGCTTGTAATAGAGTGTTACAAGTTAGTGAGGGATTAAGAAGTTAATTCCTAGGTTTAAATTCTTTGTAATAGAGTTATTACAAAGTGGATTGTAATAGAGTGTTACAAGTTAGTGAGGGATTAAGAAGTTAATTCCTAGGTTATAATAGGTTGTAATCTAAAGTTTCTCAGTAGCGAAGTTGAAATCCTACAAGGATAGATCATGATTTTTGATTCCGTGAGCTGAGAGTTTTCCACGTAAAACTCCATTGTGCCATTTACTTACTGCACTGTACGTGTGTTCTGTGGGAACTAATAGAGAACCCGATTCTCTATATAGTTTGGTGGACCTTTAAATTCTATCAAATATGATCCGATGTATAAGTAAGCATCTCTTCAAAAATATGAACAACCTCAAACCCTTCTAGAGCCCTAACCTTATAATGGACAATTTATTATGTATCAAACAGTAGGTATTTCATTGATTCATAAAAGTAAACTTGTTGGTTTAGAAACTACTTGAGATCTATATATAAGAGTCATAATTGGGATCGTTTGATAATTCTTTTCATCGTAAAAAATTCTCTTCTTCTGCCCGGTCCGAGGACGTATAGGTTTAGCGAAATCTTATTAATTCTTTGTATTATCTTCTTAGCTCTATTTTCTTTATATGTGATTGTGTGCAAATCGATGTTAAACAAGCAGAAACACTAATTCTTGAAAAAAAAAGTTTATTTCATTTTTTCTTATTCCAATTCAATTTTGTTTCGCGGTAACTGATTAGTTTTAAGTTTTAACCATATGCATCTTACTTTAGAAGGGAGATTCTGGGGTTTTTACACAAATAGCATGCGAGATTCATTGTTTATTTTTTCTAACCGGTATATATATTATTATATTTTGATTATACATAGTTATACATATATTATACATAAATTTTACATATATTATACATCTAACAATATTTTTTAGTTTAAAAAATTAGATGGACGATTATTTAAATTAATTCTTAATTATTATAATCCAGAAAAGATCTGAATTGGTCTCCGTTGCAATCCTGTAAAACTGAATTATACTTGAACGTGAAAATTGATATCCAGCTACCTACTTCGCTTTGTCAGCTAAGAACTCCTCGTGTCATTTGACAAAGACAAGAAGTTATTATCAACTGGATTTATACAACGAAAGGAGAAAGAAAATCGAAAACATGTTTTGCATAAGGTGCCCAAGGCACAGTGTGAAAAAATTAAACAAGCATATGCCCTACCCTAAACCTCGAGTACATCATTTGGGATTTCTGTCAAAGAATCCTTTCTTTTTTTTATCATTGTCCTGTAGATATCTTTGTCGTTGTGTTCCTATCAGCATCACCACATGTGTAAGCAGAGGCAGATCTATAGTAATGTCTATGGATTCATATGAATCTAGTAGCTTTTCTTAAAATTTTATATATTAAAAGATCTAATAAATACTTTTGTATACGGTCGAAATCAGGTGTGCCCGATTTCATAAGCTCGAAGAGGTCACCCCGAGGTCGAGTTCAGATGAACCAAGATAGATGAGGCTCGAGGCGAGTGAAGAAGCGCAGACCTCGAGAACCAAAGCACACAACATCGATGGGCCAAGTATAAGCTACCTCGAAATGATAACGTTTTAGGCTTGTACCAGAATGGGCGGGAATTCCATAATGGCACAAAGATCAAGGTGTAAATCCCAAAATGGATTTGTACGAATTCATACAAATCCGTTAGACAGCTGTACAAATTAGATTCCCTGCCAGAATAGAAATGTACCTTATTTAGGACTCCCCTATTATATAAAGGAGAGCCCATTCATTTGTAAAAGACATCAATCATTGACAAAGAATATACAATCTTACTTTTTGTGCTCATCTCTCTGAATTGCTCTTTAGTTTCTCTTTACTTTATTCTACTGTTCATTTGAAGCCTTCTCGAGGTTGTCTTGGCTCGAGGTCGAGGCCTGCTCACGAACTGGTTTGATCTATCTTGCTCACTTAATTCACACACTTATCTTCTCGATTATAAATCAGTATTTGATTAAATTACATATCTTTTAGACCTCAACATAAGTTTAATTGTTACTCAGATTTTCAGGGCAAAATAGTTTTACGCCCACCGTGAGGCTAAAGATAATAGTGATTATTTCAATGCTGATTTCGATAACACACGTTATTTTCACACTTGTTCTTGTCAAACACTCTTTGTTTTCAGGTTGAAATATGTAGAACTCACAAAACACACCTATGCACGGCAATGATGGCCTCAGATTTCACGGGAAAATGACAATATAGTTGCTTCAGGGGTCGGTGTACCATCGCTTAACCCCGGGGTAGTGCCCATTGCAGAACAAGTCAATGTTGGTTCGCGCATTGCTCTAAATACGGAATTAGGTGCGGACATCAGATGGAGTATACGCAGGGAGGCCCGACCTGGTGGTCAAGGAACGCAGGGTCTAGGAGATGGGGGAGTTAGACTCCAAGTAATCTTCAAAATGCTACAAGTTCAGTAGGTTGCTATTGCTCAACTACAAAGCCATCAAAAAAACCCGAGCGTTGTTGAGCCAGAAACCACTCGTCAAACTCAGGCGGTGCCCGAGAGGTCGAATGAAAATGGATCGGGGACTGACCCTACAATCATGAGAATACTCGAGGAACTCACCAAAAGGATTGAATCAGAAGAAAAGAGGATCGAAAATAATGACAAAAAGGTGGAGACTTACAACTCCCGAGTCGACCAGATATTGGGGGCACCTCCGATTTTGAAGGGTTTGGATTCCAAAAAATTTGTACAAAAGCCTTTTCCCCTAAGCACGACCCCGAAGCCTATTCCAAAAAAATTCTGCATGTCGGACATACTCAAATACAACGGGGCCACCGATCCTAATGAGCACATCACTACATACACATGCGGTATAAAGGGAAACGACTTGGAGAACGACGAGATAGAGTCTGTTGTGCTAAAAACAATTGGGGAAACTTTATCTAAGGGAGAAATGATTTGGTATCACAACTTGCCCCCGAACTCTATCGATTCATTCGCTATGTTAGCAGATTCATTTGTAAAGGCACACAGTGGTGCTATAAAGGCTGCAACCAGAAAATCGGACATTTTCAAGATTAAACAAAGGGACAACGAAATGTTGAGGGAGTTTGTGTCCCGATTTTAGATGGAACGAATGGAGTTACCACCAGTATCCGATGATTGGGCCGTTCAAGCCTTTACACAAGGGTTGAATGAGCGAAGTTCGATAGTATCACGACAGTTGAAGCAGAATCTGGTTGAATACCCTGTTGTTATGCCGGCAGACGTGCATAATCGCTACCAATCAAAGATCATGGTCGAGGACGACCAGTTGGGAGCCCTCTCGGGGTCATTTCAACCGAACAGGTTAGCAGTAAAGGCTCCGAGGGATAGCGACAGAGAACTGAGGTCAAATAGAGAAAGGTACCATCCATATGTCTCGGATCTAAGAAGCAGGAGTTCGGGACGCAATCCCCCCCACCCAAATGATCGAAGAAACGATCGGGTGAAAAATTCTCGGGGACTCATGAGTAAGAATGGATTTGACAAGTAAACTGATCCCGTGGAAGCACCTCTATTATCAGAGTATAACTTCAGCATCGATGCCTCAGCTATCGTTTCGGCCATTGGAAGGATTAAAGATACTAGGTGGCCCAGGCCTATACAAACTGACTTCTCAAAGGAATCCTAATTTGATGTGTAAATATCAAAGGATTAAATATACCTGATGCCTCAGCTATCGTTTCGCCCATTGGAAGGATTAAAGATACCAGGTGGCCCAGGCCTATACAAACTGACCCTTCTCAAAAGAATCCTAACTTGATGTGTAAATATCATGGTACACATGGCCACAGAACCAAGGATTGTAGACAATTGAGAGAAGAGGTAGCTCGGTTGTTCAACGAAGGTCACCTTTGAGAGTTCCTCAGTGACAGGGCCAAAAATCACTTTAGAGAAAGAGACGCCAATAGAAAGAATGAGCAGGAAGAACCCCAGCATATCATCCACATGATCGTTGGTGGGGTCGACATCCCACAGGGACCTGTTTTCAAACACACCAAAGTGTCGATTAAAAGAGAGAAACGGACCCGAGATTATATGCCCGAAGGCACCCTTACATTCAATGATGAGGAAACAGAAGGCCTTTCTTAGCCCCACAACGACGCCCTGGTAATTTCTATTTTACTGAATAAAATTCAAGTTAAACGCGTTCTTGTGGATCCAGGTAGCTCGGCCAACATAATCAGGTCGAGAGTCGTAGAGCAGCTCAGGCTACTAGATCAAATCGTACCAGTATCTCGAGTCTTAAACAGCTTTAACATGGCTAGCGAAACAACGAAGGGTGAGATCATCCTGCCCGTGAATGTGGCCGGGACCATCCAGGACACAAAATTTCATGTCATCGAAGGTGACATGAGGTACAATTCATTGCTCGGAAGGCCGTGGATCCACAACATGAGGGCGGTACCATCGACTCTTCACCAGATGATGTAGTTTCCAACAAAAGATGGTGTGAAAACAGTTTATAGGGAGCAACATGCAACAACGGAGATATTTGTAGTTCATGATTTGACACCAGCACCGACACCTTTGACCTTGGAGAAATCAAAATCAAAGACAAGCAGATGGCTAACTAGAAATCACAGTCCATAGACTCGACTGAATCCGAGGAATAGGTACTCGAGGACGAAGAAGAAGATTTCCTCACCCCTCGAGCCTTCGTCTCTCCCGAGGAATCAGATGCAACGAAGACTACGGTCGAGGAACTGGAGCAGGTGATATTGATTGAACATCTACCAAAACAAAAGGTATACCTTGGAACGGGATTAACCCCCGAACTTAGGAAAAAACTCATTCAATTCCTTATCAATAACATGTATTATTTTGCGTGGTCCCATTTAGACATGACAGGGATCCCACCAGAGGTAACAACACATCGGCTAAGTCTCGACTCCAGGTTTAAACCGGTAAAGAAAAAGAGAAGGCCGCAATCCGAGGTAAAACATGCATTCATAAAGGACGAGGTAACTAAACTTCTCAAAATAGGGTTCATTAGGGATGTAAAATATCCCGAATGGTTAGCCAATGTGGTCGTAGTTCCTAAAAAAGGAAACAAGCTTAGAATGTGCGTATATTATAAAGATTTGAACAAGGCATGCCCTAAGGACTCCTTTCCACTTCCTAACATCGATCGTATGATCTACGCCACGGCCGACCACGAGATCCTTACTTTTCTCGTTGCCTACTCCGGGTACAACCAAATTCAAATAAACCCAGAGGATCAGGAAAAGACTTCATTTATCATTAAGTATGGAACATATTGTTACAATGTAATGCCCTTCGGGATAAAAATGCGGGAGCTATATACAAATGGCTAGTTAATAAAATGTTCGAACAACAGATAGGTAAATCAATGGAATTTTACATTGACGATATGCTAGTAAAGTCCCGCGCGTAGAGGACCATTTGACTCATTTGCAGGAAACGTTCAAGGTTCTGTGAAAATACAACATGAAACTCAACCCCGAGAAATGCGCTTTCAGAGTTGGCTCGGGCAAGTTCCTGGGATTCATGGTATCAAATAGGGGGATCGAGATCAACCCCGAAAAAATTAAAGCCATCGAAGAAATCGCTATCGTGAATAATGTGAAGGCCGTACAACAGCTGACCGGACGGATAGCTGCTTTGGGCAGATTTATCTCGAGGTCATCGGATCGGAGTCACAAATTCTTGTCTTTGCTCAAAAAGAAGAATGATTTCGCATGTACTTCGGAATGTCAACAAGCGTTGTAGGAATTAAAATGGTACTTATCTAGCCCACCTCTGCTTCACACTTCGAAGGCGGATGAGAAACTATACTTATACTTGGCCGTGTTCGAGGTAGCGATAAGCGGCGTGCTAGTTCCGGAGGAGAAAGGTACACAATTTCCTGTTTATTATGTAAGTCGATCCTTAAGAGATGCTGAACCCAGGTATCCATATTTAGAGAAGTTAGCACTTGCATTAATAAGTGCATCTAGAAAATTGAGACCATATTTCCAATGTCATCCTATATGTGTGTTAACTACTTATCCACTTCGAAATATTCTACACAAGCCCGATTTATCGGGCCGATTGGCAAATGGGCCATCGAGCTCGGTGGGTACGATATTGAATATCAACCCCGAACAGCTACCAAGTCTCAAATTCTAGCGGACTTCGTGGCTGATTTTACTCCTACCCCCGTAGTCGAAGTAGAGAAGGAACTTCTACTAAAGTCAGGTACATCAACGGGTGTATGGACCCTTTTCACAGAAGGTGCCTCAAATGTGAAGGGGTTTGGGCTCGACATTGTTTTAAGACCACACGGGTAGAACTATTGGACAATCTATCAAAACTCCTAGATTAACTAACAATGAGGCTGAGTACGAGGCCATGGTTGCAAGTCTCGAATTAGCCAAAATACTGGGAACAGAGGTCATCGAAGCCAAATGCGACTCTCTATTGGTAGTGAACCAAGTGAACAAAAGCTTCGAGGTTCGAGATGATAGGATGCAAAGATATTTAGACAAGTTACAGGTGACATTGCACCGCTTCAAGGAGTGGACGTTAGATCTTATACCTCGGGAACAAAATAGTGAGGCCAATGCACTTGCAAATTTGGGTTCATCAGTCGAAGAAGATGATATTGTCCCGAGGATTGTTGTTCAGTTGTTGAGGTCTGTGGTCGAGGAAGGTCACGCTGAGATAAACTCTACAAGTTTGACTTGGGATTGGAGGAACAAACATGTCAAGTATTTGAAGCACGGAAAGCTCCCTTCAAACCCTAAAGAATCGAGAGCCCTACGGGCTAAAGCAACCCGATTCGCACTAGATGAAAACAAAACGTTGTACAAGAGGACCTTTGATGGACCATTAGCCATATGCTTAGGACCGGGGGATATTATTGCTAAGGTATGATTTTCTCCCTTTTTCCATTTATATACGAAACTAACTCATTGCAGGTGCTCGATCGAAGACGAAGAAACATCCTTCAACTCGAAGACCTTAGGTTTTAAAGCATGCGTTGCACTCTTTTTTTCCTTAGATCGGTTTTATCCCAAATGGGTTTTTTCCGGCAATGTTTTTAATGAGGCAACAATTATATGCTACCTAAGGGGGATTCAATAAGTATCCAAGGCTTATTTTCAATCAACCTCGAAACTGGGGGGCATAACCCTCGGGGGCTAGCATTTTCGAGGAAAATACTTCACGCCTAAGAAGGTCTCAATGAGAAAAACTTGTAATGGGCCAAACGGTCAAAGGAATCGTGTCCGTAAAGAATAATCAAGCCTTGAAGGAAAAACACGTACATATGTATGAGATATTTAAAGAATCACCCTTTCTATTCAACATTTTGTGTCTTGAAGAAATTTGTTACTCCATACTTATAATTCTACATGAAAAAAGGCTCAAGAGCCAAAACATAAGCACATCTCGACAACTCAGGGACTATCATTGATAGTAAACACGTTCGAATCATGTAAACTCGAACCCCTAAGACCTCAAAGAGGCACTCCTCGACGTAAAGGCCAAGGTCATCACACTCGGGGACTAACATTTCAAACAAATTCGAAATATTATCGGGAAATAATTCCAAGGAACATGCTCGAAGGATATGGACATATTAAAAACTACAAGCTACGGCTAAAATAACGCAGCTTAGAGACTTCTGACTTCCGCCAAAAACTAAGGCCTTCAAATACTTTGAAAAATTGGTTAAATAAAGCTAGCTTCAGCAAAGCAAGGGCTTCGATAAAATCAGCCCCCAAATAATTTAAAGGCTTCAATAAAATCAGCCTTCAAGGTGTTAAATCACCTCAACACAAACGAGCTAGGAAAATCTGGGTTCCGATCGTCGAACCCTCAAAAAACCCAATGAGTATAAAAATATATATATAAAGGCATGAGAAAGTTTTACTAAGTCTTTAGCCAAAAAGGGAAAAAGTATAGCCGCTTCTAAAAGAGCCTAAGGGCCGATATAAAAGAGCCTAAGGGCCAACATAAAAGAGCCTAAGGGCCGACACACTAAGGGTTCAAAATTCCATCCTATCCAAACCCAAGGGTTCGATCACCCCGAAGGTTCAAATCTTATTCGAACCCGACCTCGGCCACTTCGAGGAAACACCCGAGATAGAATCCTGAATGCATCATTCGAAGGATGAAATTAGTGCAAAAAATTGTAAAGGAAACAAATACTAAGGAACCACTCAAGGAGGAATCTCTAATATGCAGCTCGAATAATAAAAAGCTAGAGAAATTGATAAAACATTTAAGGATAATTCTTCTTTATATATACATTCAAAAAATGGTATGTACGAAGATTTAAACAAAAAGAGATACAGAGGATCCCTAACCTACACTGAGGGAACATTCCCTCCCTCGTGGCAGCATCTCCTCCCGGAACTGCTTCTCCCTCGAGGGCAACTTCTCCCTCGGGGGTGGTCTCTTCATCGGCCCCCTCTTCATTTTTGGACCCGCCTTGGCCGTCTTTGATATAATAATCATCATCATCAGAGGAAATGAGGAATTGGGCATCGGCTTCATCCGGATTGGCTTGGTCTTTCTTCTCAGATAGATCGAAGCCCCTAGCATGTACCTCATCGAGAGCCTCCCTCTGAGATTGGCACCTGGTGTAGTCGTTACTTCGCTTTTCCCAAGCAGCAACTTCTCTTAGCTCCGTTTTAGCAGCTTCAGTGTCCTTCAAGTATACGACAACGATTTTATCAGCCGTAACCTAAATTCTTAGCCTCGGCCCTGGCCTTGGCAAGATTGACTTCGAGCTCAGCCACTTTTTTGGCCTGGGCCGAAATGCTCTGTTTGGAATTCCGAAGTTGAACCTCGGTAGCAGCTAATTTTGTTAGTGCAGCCTCCTTCGCCGTAACCAGAAGGTCTATCTTTTCTTTCCATTTGTTGCACTTGACTTTGACCCAACCAACCTCACCTCAAAGCTGCTCCAACATCTCCACCTTATGCTGCAGCTGAGACATCAAAGTATACGCCTCCGAAGTTGGGAGGGTAAGTCCATACTTTTTCAAAACGTTAGTTACCTGCTTCTCTAGCTCGTCCTCATATTCTCGAGCCTTGGTTAACTCCGACCGAAGGTTTTTATGTTCCTCTTCCTTTTGGTCACAAAGGATCCTCAGGGACTTCTCCTCGCCCAAGGATTTATTTAGCTCGGCCTCACATTGGCTCAGTTCGACCTTAAACTTGGTAAACGCCTACAAAGAGAAGGAGCAATCAATCAAATCAAGGAAGAAAAATTGCAACATTAAGAGAGTTGCAGCATCAAGAACTGAGGTTTACCTTAGAGAAGAGACATTGGGCCTATTCGAAGGTCGAGGACGCATCGATGAAATCGGCATCATCGACCCCAGTGAAACAACCCTGGAAAGGATCATCCTCACTAGGGGCTCCGCCTAACTCAGGCATTTTCAAGCCTGAGCATCCTTTATGGTTTCTTCGTAGTAGGTTGTTAAAGAAGAAGATTGACCCGTTGTGAAGGCCCAGGTAGGTCTCCTGAGGCACTCTGTTCGATCGTGGGAATCTCGAAACTTTCTTTGTTTGTGGTACTCATCAGATCCTGCAGAGTATTGTAACCTCGGGCGATTCAGGAGCTTCATCTTTTTCATATTTCGAGGTCTCCCCACCTCGGGGTATGACCCCTGGCTCAGAGGGCTTAGTAGCTTCAGCCAATCTTATGGTTCGGGTCATCAGAGCCGAATCTTCGACCTCGTCGTCCAAGAACTGGAGGACTGAATCTATGACTTGAACGATGTTCTTCTTGCACCTCCGAGTAGGCCCCGCTTTATCTTGAGGATCCTCGGGTTTTGAAGCCCTTTTCCTCTTATTATTCTTTTTTGGCTTCGGGGCCGGAGACTCCGTTCTCTCCCTGAGAGGGGCCGGCCTCATCTCATAAAAATCATCAATATCTGCACAAATAAAAATCAAGTGTGAGGAAGGAAGACTCTTCAATGAAGAAAGGAGTGTCCAAGATTTTACCATGGTGTTTTGCTTCCCACTTTCCCTTCGACAAGTCACGCCACTTGTGTTTATCATATTAGGATGTAGCAACCAGCTTTCGGACCCAGTCCTCGAGATCGGGGACTGCATGAGGCATCCAAGGGACCGCTGCAAATTAAGGAAAGAACTTCATGCAAAGAATAAATGCAGAAAGGTGCTAAGGAAACAAGCTCCACTTACGGTCGAAGTTCCACTTCTCATGGAACGACCTTTGTTCCTCGGGGATGACATCGGAGGTCCTCACTCGGATGAATCGGCTCATCTATCCTCATCATTGCTGGCGAAGAAGGATTTGGTCGACCGGCTTTGGAGTTTGATTAGTCCTCAGAAGCGTTGAGGCCGTACAAACGATTGAGATGGCTAAGGGTGAACTCGAGCCCCTCCGCCTTGCTGATCAAATATTGGAGCATTATCACTATCCGCCAAAAGGACGGGTGGATTTGACCCAGGGTAACCTGGTATCTGTTACAAAATTCGATCACAATTGGATCGAGGGGACCCAACATGAAGGGGTAAGTATATACACTTAAGAACCCTCCCACGTGGGTCGTAATATCCTCTTTATGAGTAGGGATCTGTATCACGACCTCGTCTCCCAACCACATTCTCTCCTCACGACATCGAGATGTTTCTTTATTATCGAGCATATGTATCTCGAAGTGTGCTCACATCGACTGGAAACATCAGACGGATTTTCGACGATGAAGTCTTTCTTTAGGGTACAGCCGCCGAGAACGATTTCGTGAAGGGCCGGCGCCTTACCACCGGGCGGACGCGAGGAACAAATTTACAGGAACAACTTTAGAGGTTTTAACCATTGGTTATGGTAAGAATATGTGGAAGGAGATAAGATTTGGCGGTTTTTAGTGTTAAGAAAGCGAAAAAATTGGTGGCAGAAGAGGAGAAGAAGAGATTAGAATAGATGAAAATGAGAGTAAAAATCCTCAATGAGTCAAATGGCCAAGTATTTATAGGAAACCGACGACCGTTCATTGGCACTAGTGGCCGACCAGCGTTGACGCGCATTTAATGTGTTGGGGAAGCGAGCTGATAGGATGTTTCAGTCACTTCAACGCGTGCGTTACGAGGATGATGTCATCATCAGGGACTTCGAAAATTCAAGATTCAAACTGTTTCTTATCATTTTATTCTAAGAAATACGGGGACTATCTGTATACGGTCGAAATCAGGTGTGCCCGATTTCATAAGCTCGAAGAGGTCACCTCGAGGTCGAGTTCAGATGAATCAAGATAGATGGGGCTCGAGGCTAGTGAAGAAGCGGAGACCTTGAGAACCAAAGCACACAACATCGATGAGCCAAGCATAAGCTACCTCGAAATGATAACGTTTTAGGCTTGTAACAGAATGAGTGGGAATTCCATAATGGCACAAAAATCAAGGCGTAAATCCAGGAATGGATTTATATGAATTCATACAAATCCATTAGACAGTTGTACAAATTAGATTCCCTGCCATAAATATAAATGTACTTTATTTAAGACTCTCCTATTATATAAAGGGGAGACCATTCATTTGTAAAATGCATCAATCATTGGTAAAGAATATACAATCTCACCTTTTGTGCTCATCTCTCAGAATTGCTCTTTAATTTCTCTTTACTTTATTCTATTGTTCATTTGAAGCCTTCTCGAGGTTGTCTTGGCTCGAGGTCGAGGCCTGCTCACGCACTGATTTGATCTATCTTGCTCACTTAATTCACACACTTATCTTCTCGATTATCAATCAGTATTGGATTAAATTACATATCTTTTAGACCTCAACATAAGTTTAATTGTTACTCAAATTTTTATGGTAAACAACTTTCTTGTGAACTCAATAGTTTATGATTGTTGCAAGAATTCATAATATTCGAATACTAGATCTGCCTCTGTTGGTACATTCTTTAAAACTCATTATAGTGTCTTTCTTTCTCTGTAACTAAACTCGTAATAATAGGTAAAGAAACTTTTATCAAACTGATGATTTACTTCGGTTGTGTTTAAGCTTGGTTTAGCTTAAAATAGGGTGAATGGAGATGGAGGGAAAAATAAAATTTTGATTTTTCCTCCTTTACAAAGATCATTGTCCCATATACGAGGAGGAAAGCTCATTTGTGGAGTATATATGATTACACTTTTTCTAGCTCTTAAAGAGCCGAGAAGAAGGTAAGCATCGTTCTGTCGTCGCTCGCTCGCTCGACTTCGGTTAAATGATCTGATTGATTGATTAATTTTTTGGACCAAATTTATTTATTAAAATATTAAAATTTGAAGAGTTGCACTCTTCATTTAAACCCAACTTCATAGCATTCAGAATTCTCTTCTTCCTTTTTGCATTGTTTTCTTACAAAACAAATAAGGTAAGTTTGATTACTGCCGCCATTTTGTGTCCGTTGAAACACTGGGGTTTGAAGTACCACTACACCAGTGTATAATCCATTCTATCCTGGGAGGAAATAATCCATAACCTCGGGTACTAGGAGGAGATTATGTTCCTTAAGTACTAGGAGGCGATTATATTCCTTAAGGAAAAACTGTGAATTCAGAAGGCTCGAATTAATTTCTACTTCTTCTACATTTTTATTTTTTCATTGTTTTTGTTCTCCAAAATTATTTTACAAATACAGCATACTAACAACTTCAACACATTTGTCGGCTGAATTTTGCTTAAAGGTCCCCTGCAGTTTGAAGAAACTGTAAGTGGTTGGTAGTGATTGAAATTGGAAGGGAAAATAAAAAGATTAAGAGCCCGTTTGGCTTAGCTGATTCAAAGTGGCTAATAAGCATCAATTGTTGAAAAACACTTTTATGTGCTGAAACTGATTTAATAAATAAGGAGTAACGTGTTTGGATTTTAATGTTGAAATTGATAATAAGCCGTTAAAGTGTTTGATAAATAGGTGTTGATAAGCATTTTCTTGTGATGTAATGACTTAAATGCCCCTTGAACTGTTTGCACTAACAAATATATAATTATACAAGATTTCAAATTCTAAATTGATTGAAGTATAAATAACTTATGAATTTACTTTAGGTACAAAATTGATTAGATTAAATTTTAATATTTAGTAAGTAAATATTGTTTTAGCAAAAGTGAGCTAAAGTACAATAAGAAGATCATTACTACATCGTCATTTTTCATTACCAACACAACGCAATTAAAAACAAAGAATTTAGTTCATATTTCACAATAGAATTTTGAATGATGCAAAACAGCCACGTTTTCAAAGAGATGAAGAAAGTCGATTTACAGAATATAGAATTTTTCTAACTCAAATTATTTGATTATAGTGGCGGATATAGGATTTGAAGGTGACGAGTGTCATAATTTTTATATACTTTATAATGACTAATATGAAATTTGTTGTTTATTCGATTTTTTTGAATTTATTCGGGTCAACTTAATAAGTATTTTTAATTTGCAAATACAAAAATTACTTCTCAGATATTAAAAAATAGACATAGTTAACATTTTAAATAAGGAATCGTACCTTTATTATAACAACACAAGTAAACTCAACAATTTCACTAGGAAATTACCTTTTTTATTGTATATTAAAAATAATTTTACACAAGTAAGATAACATCTTCAGGGAATTATCAATTAGAATGAGAATTTTTTTTAAAATATCTTCAATAGATAAATTAGACCTCACAAGTATAGAATCAAATAAACTATAAGTTCTCAAAAATCAAAATCATAAATCTCATATTTTTAAGCAATGCTTACTGTCATAATTTAATAGTAAAGTAATTTAAATTATATTTAATAACCATAGAATAACATAATTTCTTAGGATAGAATAAAAAAAGATGAATTTTTTTTTATCTCAATCGAAATTTCCAGTAAGACTAGAAATTTCGGATATGAAAGAAGAAAACTCATAAATTTGAGATTAAGAGGACTGTTTATTTTATAGAATTTTATAATTTTGAAGTCTCTTTTTTGAGTGTTCTTGTTTGAGACCACATATAAATAATATAATAAATAAATAAAATACAAAAATAATGAAACGATAAATAGAACATTGGGAGGTAGTCGAAAAGGAAAATGACTACACAAAAAGAAATAAAAAGCACACGAAAGGAAAAGTCAGACAAGGTTCAAGATAATTTCCAACTTGAATTTTACACACGAGAAAAGCTTTTAAAAAGATCTACCAATCATGACACATTTGTCTAAGTTACGGTTGCGAGTGATAGAATCAAATATTTAAACTAATTTAAATTTTTTTTAACATAGGTATATAAAATTTTTATCTTCTTAACGTGTGTCATGCCATCCATCGTAAAGAAGTGGATTCACCCCTGTTTGATTGATTTATGTTGACGGTAAAGACCTTTTTGTTGTTCATGATGGTGGACAATGTTTTTGGGAAATAAGCCCGCAAAAAGATGACGGGGTTAAGTGAAGAATAGAGTTAAAAGTTTTATTAAAATAAATACATATCAGAATTATATGATAATAATATCGATAAAATAGTAAAAACTTTGGTCAAAATAAAGTGCTTATAAGTTAAAAAGTCATAAGATGAGGATGACCACCTTATGACTTATAGCTTATATATTTTGGTTTATAAGCACTCGACTTATAAGTACTTTCAGTGTTTACCAAACATTGTTTATAAGCTAGTTTGAGCAACTTATTATCTTAGCCAAACACCCTCTAAGTATCCCTTCGTTAGTAAGGAAGAAAACATTTTAAATATTTTTTTCACGACTCAGAATAAAATTATAGGTGGAAGATTTTAAAGGATTGTTCAAATTTGACGTACTATATAGTACTCCCTCCGTTTCAGTTTATGTGAACTTATTTTTTTTTGGTCCGTTAAAAAAAATGAATCCTTTCTAAATTTGGAAATAATTTAGTTTAAACTTACAATTCTACCCTTAATGAGAAGTTTTTATAACCACACAAATACTCTGGAGCTCTTTATTGACTTGTTTAGGACCACAAATTCCAAAAGTCTTTATTTTTTTCTTAAACTCCGTGCCCAGTCAAATATATTCACATAAATTGAAACGAAGAGAGTAATATATAATGCTAAAAATAGGTAGCTAGGCCTTAAAGGTAGTCCGAATAGGATTAATTATTGTCAGCTTCCAATTATTTCTTTATTTAAATGTTTATAATTATTAATTTTAATTTTAATTTGAAAGCTGATCAATTTTAAAAAATTTATTTGGAACGTTAAGACAGTTTTGTGTTGACGTAATGTATCTGCAATAAGATTTGCCTGTCTTTTATTTCTCTTCTCAGTTTATGAAAAAACTCACGACAAATTCTTATAATAAAAACTCAAAGTCTGCTTAGTTGAATTATGTTCTACCTTTTCAAATCTTGTAAATGTTTTACAAACAGCCAGCATCAACATGATGGAGACATAAATTTCTTTACGATAGTCATTGCACTTGAGAGCAATCCTTATATATATATATATATATATATATATATATATACCCTTCTGAATAATTATATTAAAAGCAAGAACTACCTAACTTAAAAGTTAAATTATCTAAATACCCTTCTGAATAATTTAATTATTATTTTTAGTTTGAAAAAGAAGAAGAGAAAAAACAGCCGTGCAAAACATCCCAAATCGAATGGATGTGTTCTTTGATATTTATTAACTGGTTAGATATTAATCCTTTGCCTAAAAGTTATTTGGTTGTACATTAAACCATTCTCCATAAAGAATGTTTATGCCAACCTCAAACTTAAAAAGAATTTGGTATATGAAGAGAAAAAAAAAAGTTGTACATTTCTTGTCTATCTCATATTGTAAGTTTGCTTTTCATGTTCTCAGATTCTGGCACAGTCGTATATTTTCACTGTTTAATTAATCTAGTATATATATATATGTAATATACTTTTTATCAAACCTTTTAAAAATCAAAATTTCCTATTTATCTTCATTTACTTTTATTTCATAGAATTTTTTTTGGTTATGGGAGTTCTATTTGTTCGCATTATTTTAGTTATTTTAATATTTTCTCCATTTTAATTTATGTGAAGGTATTTAAGTAGATATTGATTTTAATAAAAAAAAAAGAAACACTTTTGAAGATTACGCTCTAATATAAGCTATAGGAATTTTTGTGGCTTGTTAATTGACCTTCTCACTAACGGTAATAGAAAGTTTAAAACTAAATCATTACTAAATATAAAAATATTTCATTTCTTGAGACCAACTAAAAAAAAGTGTCGCACAATTTTTGATAGAGAGAATACTTTTTGAGTTTTTTTCTGTCATGAACCTCTGAAGGATTAGATTTCTTTTAACAACAGTTTTCTTGTTGGGAACTTGACTTCACAATTATTTGATTTCTAGAACTTAACAAATCTGTTGTCCGTACTATAACCTTATTTAGTTATTTTCATGAGGTTTCATGTCCATTACAGTTGATATATAATTTTTATCTCTATTTTTTGCAGTTACTAATAGATTCTACAGTTCAGTAAATATTTCTTTTGGGGTTATTTTGTTAACATTAGTTTTGTTACTTGATGTGTTTTCGAGCTTTTACTTATTATTTTTTTGTCACAAAATGCTAATGTTGTCGTCTTTCCCAAACATGTTATCCGTAAAAAGTTCATCCTTATTCTAACTCTTGTTGCTATCGGTATTTTAAATATTGCGCCACTTGTGATTTTAATACATCAAATTGTAAGATAATCTACCCTTCATATCCTTCAACTATATTAAGGTAGATGATCTTAATTTCAATATGATGCCGCCTTGCAGAGATGTTATTTCTTTGGATTAAAAGGAACTAATAATTTATGCTTAATTATCTCAAACTAAACCATTTTATATAATTAATAAACAGAAACCAAGCGAAACCTAAATTTTTATGTTGAATAATGGAGAAGATTGTAAAACAAACATTGATTTGCAAATAAATATGTCTACATGCCTTTATAATTCAAACAAGAAATCTTAAAATATTCATATAATAAAAATTCAACATTTTGAACTATGAATTTTATAATAATATTAATAATAAAGTAAGATAAATGTGCAACGCACGTCCAGAGGGACTAATATATATATATTATTTTTTATTATTTGGGTTTTCAAGACTAGCTTTGGGACATCGATTAATTGGATTCGCACCGTGTAAAATTTGCTAAAGGGGAAAATATTTTTTTCTTTTCAGGATTTGAAATTGAAACCTGTAACTAAAGGTGAAAGAATCATATTCATCACATCACAACTAATAAAGTTATCTAGCTATTTCGCCTTCTTGGAATTCTTTTCCCATCAGAAACATGGGTGATGTATTCTTCCTAATTCATTGGCCCTTATGGTCTTAGCTATTCTTCAAATCTCTTCTTAGGTTTTCACCGTATAAGTTATCTTTAACTAAATGCTTGTTTAGCCAAACTTCTAAAATCAGCTTATTTGGAAAAGTACTTTTTTAAAAATTACTTTTAAAAAAAGTACTTTTGGTGAGAAACAATTTTTGTTTGGCTAATTAATTTAAAAAGCACTTTTGAACAGTAATTAGTATTTGACCAAGCTTTTGAAAACTGCTTCTAAGTGTATTTTTATCAAAAGTGCTTCTCAGAAAAGTGCTTTTGGAAAGAAGCTACTTTTTTCCGCTTCTCAAAAACTGCTTCTACTTCTCCTCAAAGGAAATTTTTCTTTCCAAAAGCTTGGCCAAACACCTCAATTTTTGGCCAAAAGTGCTTTTGGCCCAAAAAAGCTTGGCCAAACAGGCTATAAATGACCAAATCATGGTCAAAGTTCTGGGAAACTTTGTCAAAAGGAGCAATGATATGGTATCACAACTTACCCCCTAATTCTGTTGACTCGTTTGCTATGCTTACTCCATTGTGAAAGCACACGCGGGGTCCATCAAGGTCGAGACCAGGAAGTTGGACCTTTTCAAAGTGAAACAGAGAGATAATGAGATGCTCAGGGAATTCGTGTCCCGGTTTCAAATGGAACGAATGGACTTGCCTCTGGTCGCAGACGATTTGGCCATTAAGGCCTTCACCCAAGGACTCAATGCTCGAAGCTTGTTGGCTTCACAACACGTGAAGAAAAATCTGATAGGATATCCAGTTGTAATTTAGGCAGACGTACATAATCAATGTCAATAAAAAATTAGGGTCGAAGATGATCAGCTTGGGGACCCTTCCGGGTCCGTTTATCCCGTCAAAGCTATTGACAGATCCAAAAGAGACATTGATCATGAACCACGATCAAATAGGGACCGGTATCAACCATACAACAAAGACTGAAGAGGTAATAGGTCCGGAAGAAACCCCGTGAGAAGCGATCGAGGTCAAAATAACCGAGGAATCATGAGCAAAAGCGATTTCGACAGGCCCATCGGGCCTAAGGAAGCGCCAAAGTTATCGGAGTACAACTTTAATGTCGGGACCTGTCACGCCCCAAAATTGGGGGACGCGACCGACACTCGACCGGGTGATCCCAGTCAAGCGAACATGATTTGCCTTTCCTACCCCACGTGATAATATCGTACATGATTTATATGAAATAGTGAGATATGCTTAAAAGTATGTGATTACCACAATAAGTCAAACTTTTCCTCTTGTTACACTATCGTACTAGATTTCCCACAACATACAGAATAGATACCACGCTCCCAATAGGACCACGATTACGAACAATTACAACCACTACCCAAAATATACATATACACCCACATAGTGTCTACGGAGCCTCTAAGAGTGTTAAAAATTTATACAATACTTGCCAGCAAAAAGGCCCCGGCTATACCTTACAATACATAATGTACTCAAAAGGAGATGGCAGGAACTACACATGGCCCCGAGAGGAAGGGGGCTCACCAGTACAGCTGAAAAAGGATGAGGAGAAAGCACCACTAACGGCGAGTTGAGCTACCTGCTATGGACCCACCTATATCCATATAAAAGATGTAGCGCCCCTAGCAAAAGGGACGTTAGTACTCTGGAATAGTACTAGTATGTATACACAAACTTTATCCCAAGTAAAATCAAACAGTACACAATTAGGAGACAGTAATATAACCAAATTAATCAATGCACGTGGAAAGAAACAGCCATAATCAAACAAGTTTCACAATCTCCCCTTTTTTCCCTTTTGACATCATCATAATCAAGAGCCCATAGCTTTTCATTTCAGTAATGATATCGATCACCTCGGCCACCCTTATTACCTCGGCCACCCTTATTACCTCATGCCTCATGAAGCTTATTGCTTTGTGTTGCGACGCACAACCCGATCCCTCATGATAATTATATTTCATAACAGCAATCACAAACAATTACTTCACAAGAATTATCCTTTCACGGAATACAATTTCATATCAACGGCTCATTTAATTGGGCCCATGGCCCCATAACATCTATCAAGTAGAAATTTCCATGAACATGGTACTGCCACAATCGCTCAATTTAATTACATTGTTTCACAATACTCTTTTCATTACTTTCCACGTATGGCTTTCAACTATTTTACACATTTCCACATTTGAGCACATTATCAATATTTCGTTCAGTGCCCATCAAGCACCCTTTTACACTTCATACAGCACAGTAGCATGACAATCAACCAGGAAGAATCAAAGAATAAAGTCTCACGTCTTAGCACGTTTGAACAGTCAAAACACACATTTCCAAACAAGGTACACATACCACATATCCGAACCCAACAAAAGGATTCTACGAAGGTTAAAGTTAGCCATACGTACCTTGAACCAGGATTTCTCCTTAATTTCTATATCAAGTCACCGGACCTTCTAGCACCTTCGATCTAATTCACGATGTGGCACATTTAAACTTAGAATTAGGAATCATGAACATGTATTGAACTCATTTGAGCTTTATATCAAACACTAGGTGTTTCTTTAGATTAACTAACCCCTTTTTAGTGAAAGGTTACCCCAACCTATTTTCCTTTACTGGAACATGATAAAAATGGGTACATGCATGCAAGATTCTTAACTCCATCCTTACGAACTATCCTACCCATAATTCATTTTAACAAAATCTGGAAATTTGGGGTTAGTGGGGTAGAAGCTTACCTCTTAGAGTGAAGAAATTTGTGTTTCACTTGATTAGTTCCAAGCTTGATGGATGAAGGAAGACCAATTTGATGAAGTTGGGACTTTCTCTCTCTATAACCCACTCTTTCCTCTCTCTAATATCTCAAAAAAAGTGGTTAAAATTAAGGGGGAGGGGTGTTTTTAATGGACTTGGGTCGGGTTCGAAAATTAAAAAAAATAGAAGCCCGACACAAGATTGCGGTCAGGAATACAATCGCATTCCTGACATGCGGTCCGCATAATCGACCGCATAATAGCCCTCAAGACGGGCCAAAATTCGAAACACACTGCCCAGGTATGCGACCATTGTGCGTTCCGCACACACGTTATGTGATCGCATACTGGACCGCATAGTTGACTTCAAAAGGGGCAGTATTCTGCCTAGGTATGCGACCATTATGCGGTTCGCATACACGATGTGCGATCGCATAATGCGTCGCATAACACCTACCTTCTGGAAAAATTTATATTCTTTAAATCTTGGGGTACTTTTTACTCAGTTCAGGTCTGTTACAAAAATTTTCACAATAACAACAACTCGGTGATTCATCCGGATATTATTATTTAATAAGAAAATTTTTACGGGTCTTTACAGGACCCTTCCGGGTCCGTTTATCCCGTCAAAGCTATTGACAGATCCAAAAGAGACTTTGATCGTGAACCACGATCAAATAGGGACCGGTATCGACCATACAACGGAGATCGAAGAGGTAATGGGTCTGGTCGAAACCCCATGAGAATAGAAAGAAGAAGAAATCAAGGTCAAAATAACCGGGGACTCATGAGAAAAAGCGGTTTCGATAGGACCATCAGTCCTAAGGAAGAGCCAAAGTTATCGGAGTACAACTTCAACGTCGATGCTTCTGTCATCGTATCTGCAATCAGACGCATCAAAGACACCAAGTGGCCTCGACCTCTACAGTCCGATCTAGCCCAAAGGGATGCCAACCTAATGTGTAATATCATGGCACTCACAGCCACATAATGGAAAATTGTCGACAATTGAGAGAGGAAGTAGCCCGTTTATTCAACAACGGAAATCTCCGAGAGTTCCTTAGCGATCGAGTCAAAAACCATTTCAGGAATAGGGACTCTAACAAGAAGATCGAGCAGGAGGAACCTCAGCTCTTCATTAACATGATCATTGGTGGGATCGACGTTCCCATGGACCGATGTTAAAGCGTACCAAAGTGTCGATCACTAAAGAAAAATGGACTCGAGATTACCTGCCAAAAGGAACCTTATCTTTCAATGATGAGGACGTTGAAGGCATCGTGCAGCCACACAATAATGCACTGGTAATATCTGTACTCATAAATAAATCTTGATTTAAATGTGTGTTAATTGATCCAGGTAGCTTGGCCAATATCATCAGATCGAGAGTCGTAGAGCAGCTGGGTCTACAAGACAAAATTATGCCTGCAGTTTGACTTCTACACGGATTCAATATGGCATGTTCTACGTGATCGAAGAAGATATGGGATACAAGGCTCTATTCGAGAGGCCGTTGATTCAAAACATGAGGGCAGTGCCCTCGACTCTACACCAGGTGTTGAATATTCCAACGTCAGGAGGGATTAAAACAATTTACGGAGAACAACCGGATGCAAAGGAGATGTTCGCGGTCGATGAGTTGGTCCTGATATCCGCACTTTCACACCAAAAGATCCCAGTTCGGTCGCCAAAGGAGGGACCAAATAGTAATCACTGATGTCGGCCCGGACCGAACCGGAGAAGCAGGGGACGGATGAGGACGATGACTACGGAGTTTCCAGATCCTTCATAGTCCCCGACGATTCCAAAGCCACCAAATCAACGGTCGAAGAACTGGAGCATGTCATATTGATCGAGCACCTTCCCGATCGTAAGGTATACCTGGGCACAGGGTTAAATCCCGAGCTCAGGAAAAAACTCATTAAATTCCTTATGGCTAACATAGATTTTTTCGCTTGGTCTCACATTGACATGATAGGGATTCCGCCGGAGATAACTACCCATAAGCTAAGCCTGGATTCGAAGTTCCACCCAGTCAAACAGAAAAGGAGACCTTATTCTGAAGTCAAGAATGCATTCATCAAAGACGAGGTATATAAACTCCTTAAAATAGGGTCCAAAGGACTCTTTCCCTCTGCCCAACATCGCTCGCATGATCGATGCAACGACCGACCAAGAGATCCTGAGCTTTCTTGATGCCTATTCCGGGTACAACCAAATTCGGATGGACCCAGACGACTAGGAAAAAACGTCCTTCATCATTAAGTACGACACCTAGTGCTATAACGTAATGTCATTCGGACTAGAAAATGGTGGTGCCACTTACCAATGCCTAGTAAATCAAATGTTCGAAGAACAAATAGGAAAATCAATGGAGGATTACATTGACGATATGTTAGTTAAGTCTCTGCAAGCAGAGGGCCACTTGAAATATTTGCAGGAAACCTTCAACATATTGAAGAAATACAATATGAAGATGAACCCGGAGAAATGCGCATTTGGAGTCGGGTCCGAGAAATTTCTCGAATTCATGGTGTCTAATCGGGGTATCGAGATCAATACGGACAAAAACAAGGCCTTAGAGGACATTACCATGGTGGACAATGTCAAGGTCGTTCAAAGGCTAACCGGGCACATAGCCACATCGGGATGATTCATTTCAAGGTCTCCGACAAGAGCCATCGGTTCTTCTCGTTATTGAAGAAGAAAAATAATTTATCATGGACACCAGAGTGTCAGCAAGCCTTGGAATAACTCAAGCGGTACTTTCGAGCCCATATTTGCTTCATACTCCGAAGTAGATGAACAGTTGTACCTATACTTAGAGGTATCCAAGATAGAGGTAAGTGGAGTCCTAGTCCGGCAAGAAAAGGTATGCAAATTCCTATTTACTATGTTAGCAGGACTCTAGGTGAGGCCGAAACTAGGTATCCTCTCCTGGATAATTTGGCGTTCACTTTGCTAAGAGACTTTAGGAAGTTAAAACCGTATGCTCAATGCCATCCTATATGTGTCATGACTACTTACCCGTTGAGGAACATAATTCATAAGCCCGAACTCTGGGGACAATTGGAAAAATGGTCCGTGGAAATCAGCGGGTACGATATCGAATATCGACCCCGGACCACCGTCAAATCTCAATTTTTAGCAGACTTTGTGGCTGACTTCACATCAGCCCTAATACCCGAGGTCGAGAAGGAGTTGTTGTTGAACTCGGGGACCTCCTCCGGAATTTGGACCCTCTTTACGGATGATGTCTCAAATGCAAAGGGGTCTGGACTTGGCATCGTGTTAAAGCCATTGACGGTAATCGAAGCTAAGTGGGATTCCCTCCTTGTGGTGAACCAAGTCAATGGAATGTTCGAAGTCAAAGAGGAGCGAATGCAAAGGTACTTTTCAACATGTACCTCGAGATCAAAATAGCGAAGCCGATACTCTTGCCAACTTAGGATCTTCGGTTGATGATGATGAATTCAACTCGGGAACGGTCGTACAACTCATGAAATCGGTAGTGGAAGAAGGCCACGCCGAGATAAACTCGACAAGCTTAACATGGGACTAGAGAAACAAGTATATAGATTACCAGAAGACCGGAAAACTACCCTCGGATCCTAAAGAATTGAGAGCTCTGCGCACGAAGGCGGCTAGGTTCAACTTGTCTGAAGACAATACCCTATTCAGGAGAACATTCGATAGCCCACTCGCCATATGTCTGGGACCAAGAGATACCGAGTATGTTTTGAGGGAATTTCACAAAGGCACCTGTGAGAATCACTCGGGTGCCGAATCGTTGGTTCGTAAGATAATCAGAGTCGGATACTACTGAATCGACATGGAAAAAGGCACAAAGGAGTTCATGCGAAAATGCGACGGATGTCAAAGACATGCATCGATGATTTATTAGCCCCGGGAGCTGCTACATTCGGTCTTGTCACCCTGGTCATTCATGAAATGGGGAATGGACATCGGTGTCCCCCTGTCATGGGCACTCGGTAAGGCTCAATTCATATTAATTATGACTGATTATTTTTCTATATGGGTGGAAGCCCCGGAATTTGAGAAAGTCAGGGAGAAAGAAGTTATTGACTTCATTTAGGACCACATAATATGTTGGTTTGGAATGCCGGCCGAGATCGTGTGCGGCAATGGGAAGTATTTCATTGCTAGTAAGGTGACTAAGTTTTTAGAGGACCATAAGATCAAAAGAATCCTATCAACACTTTATCACCCTAGTGGGAACGGGCAGGCAGAGTCTGTGAACAAAACCATACTCCAAAATCTTAAGAAGAGGTTAACCGACGCCAAAGGAAAATGGAAGGAAATTTTGCCCATATTCTTGTGGCCATATCGAACGACCTTAAAATCTAGTACCAGGGTCACCCCATTCTCATTGGTCTATGGTGCCCAAGAGCTAATACCGATCAAAGTAGGGTAACCGAGTCTCCAGTTCCAATACGTGGCCGAAGAGTTAAACGACAAGGCCATGAACACGAGCCTGGAACTGCTAGACAAGAGGCGCGAGGCCACCCTCGTTCCACTGGCCGCCCATAAACAACAAGTTGAAAGTTATTACAACCGGAGAGCCAACCTCCGACACTTCAATATCGGGGACTTGGTATTAAGAAAACTGACACTAAACACCCGGAACCCAAACAAAGGAAGGCTGGGACCGAATTGGGAAGGTCCATATCGAATTGTCGAGATACTGGAAAAGGATCATACAAAATTGAAGTGGGGAACGGTGAGCGACTACAGAACAACTAGAATGTGACCCACTTAAAACGGTACTACTGCTAAGGTACGACCCCGTTCATTTTTTTTACCTATATTACGAATTGAACTAACAATTGCAGGAAATGACCAAATAATGATGCACTTATTAAGCCTGAAAGCACGCGTTGCACCCTTTTTCCCTTGAACCTATTTTGTCTCGAGTGGATTTTTCGGCAAGGTTTTTATCGAGGAAATGGTAGATCGTGCCAACTTAGAATTGGAGACCGGCTATGAATCGGAGTCAGGGGTCACATCAACAGTATCTAAGCCCTCTCTACGATCGACCTCGAATTTTAAGGGCCATCACCCTTGATAACGATTTTAGCAAGGAAGGAAACTTTGTACTCGAACAATCTAGGCTTGGTGGATAGGTTATTGTAAGGGCCAAACAGTCACATGAACCGTGCCTACATAGACACCTAATCCATGACACGAATCCTGTACACATTTGCCATCTTGTATGTTGCGTACAAAAATGAAAGAAAATTTCTACCTTGCAGATACATATTTTATCTCTTAAAAACTACCACATTTTTCTCCCTAAGGACATTGGGCTCAAGGACCACCTCTATCAGGGTCCAAGGGATCACCCCACCCGGGGTCTGTCATCCAAGGCAAACTCGGATGGCTCGAGCTATTGAAGCCCGGGGCACAAAAACCTATTAGGCAGTGTCCGAACTTTAAAGGCTACGGTCACCCCCATTTGGGGACTGTCGTACTGGGCAAGCATGGATGGCTCAGGCATCGAAGCCCGGGATAATAAGCCTATTGGGCAATACCCAAACTTAAAAGTCTACAGCAATCCTAGAAACGGCTCGGAGACGTCTGAAATCCGTAACAAAAACATAAGGCCTTCAAGATTTCCAAACCGATCCATAGTCTACCCTCGACAAAATTATAATCTAAAAACTTCTAAATAACCACTTTGGGGAAAGCTTCCAGACATACCAAATACCAATGAGTTATAAACAAAATCACATCGCGAACAAGCCTTGTTAGAACCTCCGAACAAGACCTTATTACCACGTGCTAAGGCATTTGAAATCTTTGCAAGCGTAAGGAAAAAGACAAAAGAAACAAACTTGAAAATTGCCAAAGGGAAAAAAGAAAATCATTGTATATATATAAAAAGATCTTTACAAAGGCCAAACGGCCTCAACAAAACATACAAAAATACAAAAACAAAGAAAATCTACAAGGCGCCTAAGCCTGATCTTCGCCGGAGCCCGCCTCCTCACCGGGACCATCGAGGTCTTCTCCACCCTCGGATCTGTCTGATCCCTCGGAGCCTTCCTCGTCCTCGGGATATGCCAACTTTTTAGCCTCGGCCTCGAGCCTGTTAACATTTTTTATCTCGGCCATTAAGTCGAAACACCAGGCATGAACTTCCTCGAGAGCCTCCCTTCGGGACTGCCATTTCACATATTCGGCAATAACTTTTAGGTGGTCTTGGGCTGCCTCAATGTCAGCTTTGTACTGAGCCACCATCTCTTCGGTGTCGGCCCTGGTTATTTCCGCCACTGACTTGGCTGATTTAAGCTCCTTGGCAAAGGTATCCAATTCAGCAGCGACCGATCCCAGTTAAGATTGGAGGTCTTCGATTTTATGGGATCAAGCCTCAGATTTATCCCTTGCCGCATGAATTTGGGCTTCCGCTGATGCCAGCTCATCCGAGCAATCTCCTTTTACAAAGCCAATCGGTCCATTTTGCCATTCCACTCTTCGGTCATGGCCTTGACCTCGTCCATCTCGGCCCGGAGCTGGTCAACACGATCAACCTTCTGCTGGACCTGCGGGTTCTGACCATTAGTCACCATGTCTAACTCGTCATCACTAACTTCAAAGATATTTATCTGTTCCACCAGGTTGGTATGTTCTTTCTGAGTCGCGTCTAACTAGGCTCGAACGTTCTTGAATTATCCTCCGTGTTGCTCGCTGAGAAGCTTATACATGTCCCTCTTCTCAGCAAGCTCTTTGATTTCGACCTCGAGTTGGCTAAGCTCATCCCCGTACCAGAGAAAGGTTTCATGGTGAAGCACCGACACCTGCAAAACAAGGAGAAGAAAAGGCATTAGAGTTATCAAAAACTAGACCCAAAGATAAAAGAGTGGGATAACACCTTACCCGGTTCAGCCCATGTTGAGCTTCGTTGAACAAGCATGGCGCATCTACCTCATTCATTTTTTCCTGATCATCTTCGGTTACCATGCACCGGAGATAACTAGCTACCCTTATAGAGGCGAAAAGAATCTGGGCGTCCTCCAAAATGGTGATAACGACATATCACTTTCGACCAGGATTTGTGCTCGAGGCGGGGAACTGATTGACCAACCTCGGGCTCAAGCTCGACCCGCCGACCTCCGAGGATGGACTATTCCTCGGCACCTATAAATCACCCAACCCGGTGAAGTCTTCCAGGGTGGTTGAGTCCATACCATCGAAGAAGCATCGAAGGGGATCGTCTTCTCCATGAACCCCTTCATTGGATCGCTCCTTCGTCGCCCGGGCTTCATCAAACATAGACTCTATGAACGAGGGCGATCCCAAAATATCTATAACACCGGGCGGGGCAGAGCCGACATCTCAGCCCTCACTTTGGTACAAGCCTCATGAACTTGAAGGGGATTAGCCTCTGTCGTTTCCCCTTCAGCTGCCATTCATTCTTCAAAGACAGATGGCTTGTGGGCTAGAAAGAGCTCTTCATCCTCATGCTCATCCCTAAGCCAGAAAACTGAGTCTGAGTCAGGCACTCGGGAGCTGGAGCTTTCCTTTGGCTTACGAACCAACCTTCTCCTTGGTTTGTTTTTCGCTGAGCTCGTGGATCTCGGAGCCTTCTTCCTTTTCTTCTCTCCTGCTATGGCTCTCGTCTTCCCCGAAGCATATGAGTCAGCAGGAAATTCCTCACCCCTGACCGGAGGCCTGAGCTTGTCGATCTTAGGCATAACCTGCAAAAAGGAAATAAAAGAAATAAGAACATGATGCTAAAGAGCCTAGCGCAACTTATTCGAGAATGAGATCTTACCATGGTAACAGGCCTCCCAACGACCCTTTGAGATTTTGCGCCATAAGCGCTCGAAATAGGGCATCTGTGAGACAATGCCTTCGATCCATTCCTTTAGCCGAGGGATAGCATTCGGAACTCGAGCGACAACTACACCACCATGAACACCAATGAGGAAAAAGGAGATGAGCATGAAAACAACATTCAAAGGAAAGTTGTACTTACGTGATGCATTCCACTTCTCGCGGAATGGCCTATATTCGGCCGGAATCAAGTCCGAGGTCCTCTCCCGGACAAAGCGTCCCTGCCAGCCTTGATCCATATCTTAATTAATGCTTGAGAATGGGGCTTTATTATCCCGGCGCACGAGGTTTATCAGTATCCTTGGAAGATTCGAGGACTGTACAGACGGATTAGATGATCTACTGTCAGCCGACAGGAGTAGATCTTGTTCACAAAAAATCGAAGGAGGATTACTATCCTCCACAACGATGGGTGCATCTGACCGAGGCATACCTCGTACCTCTTATTGAAGTCTATAATGACTGGATCTACCTGGCCCAGTGTGAAGGTATAAATGTAAACACTTAGGTATCCCTCAACATAGGTAGTAATGGACTCCTCAGAGTCGGAAACCACTATGTCCTTGTCAGACCAGTTGCGGTCCTTTCATCTGCGGAGAGGTCATCTTCGGTGATTGAGCAGATATATCTCAATGCCTCCTCATGTCGACCCTGCACCAAAGAGGGCTTCTCAACCTTGAAGCCGTCAGCGACTGAACAACCTCCGGGAATCAACATCTTCAAGGGAGGTTCAGGGGCCGGTTCATCAGTAACCACATTAGTAGTGGACCTCTCGAGGTCGACCACATCAGAAGTGGTTTCGTTTATTTCAGCAGTCTTTTAGGAGGTAGAAGCGACCTTTTGGGGATCATATTTGGAAGTTTTGGCCATTGTTATCTAGAAAATAGTTGAAAAAGATAGAGAAATGGTGCAAGTTGAAAGCTCAAATGTGTTGGCTTGAGTAGAAGATAAGTAACGGAGGTAAAAATTGCAGAGTATAAAAAAGGATAATGAATTCCTGAAGACACAAGGGTAGGAGTTTGGACGGAAAGTATAAAATGAAAGAAAGAGGGGATATTTATAGGTAGGAGTGGATAATATGGGTAGTTAACTGTTTTCTTTGAACCGTTTTACCACCCCTATTTATAGGGTTTCCACGACGGTTCGCGTCCAGGGGAAGCCAACCGACGGCTGACACGCATTAGAGGTCATAATGACGCAACTGACAGAATGTTTCAGTTCTTTGTCATTTTGTGTCGCTTGAAGATGAGATCGAAGAACTCATGTCGTTCCTCGTCATTTCCGTAAAACTTGCTCTCCGAGAAACAAATGGACTATCTGTATATGGGTGAAACTGGATCCATAAGCATGCTAGTTCTCGATAAAATAAATCGAGTAAGAAATGCGATGACAAGGAACCAGAATCGAGGTAAGAGATTCGTCGAGTCAGGTACCGGGGGCACGATGCCCGCACTCGAGTATATCGAGGCCATGACCCCAGATCGATCCAAATCCCAAAAGATTTCGGAGAGCATTATTGGGCAATCGAACACGATTAACGGAAGGCCGTAATATCCGTGACTAACCGGGTATCACGGCGCATATATTGACACGTACCGACGGGAATCCATAATTAGTTAAACGGGAGATTTTTACCTTTTATGAAATTGTACCTAGAGTAAGATTCTCCTACTATATAAAGGGGGTCTGATTATTCATTGATTATATGGTAATAACGGCATCCCAAAGCAATACACTATTATTTTCACTGTTATTCATAGCTCTTATTCTCGTTCACCAGTGCTAGCCATTGTGAATCCATCGAGCAAGGTTGGAATTATCCTCCTCACGTGGTTTGAATTTACTATATTTTTATTTGTTTAGTCTAACACGATTTATCGTTTGTATCGAATTAATCCACGTATCCTTAAATCCACTTACAAATTTCATTGTTATCCGTTTTTTAGGGTAAACAAAATAATAATAATAATTTTCGCTCATTAATTTTTAACTTATTCTCAAAGTAAAATTCACGGTCAAACACAAAATTTCAACTAATTTATTTCAACTTCAGATACTTTTTTATTTTTATTTTATCAACTTCAACCAAATATAGTATTAGCACCTATACTATTTTGGTCAATTTCCTTTAATGAATATTTCTTTGAAACTTGGCGGAAAATTTTATCATTCAGCGCGCGGATATATTGCAATACATTCTAAAAAGGTGTACTTGAATTCAAGTAACAACAACTACTTAGACTTGGTAAATCTTCTTCTATAAACCAAAAGCGACTAATTACTATGACCCGATCATGATTTTTCCCACATTTAGAATAAGCTAGCTCTCGACTGATTCAGCTTGCTACGTCCTTACCCCTTGATCTTACTGGGAACTGGTTGATGCCAATTAAATTAGAGTAAAATTAAAGTATATATAGAATTTTAATTAGACCCACGGCACACATCCTATGAAAAGAAAAAAACATTACATTTTCATAATTGGCTGATCGACGAATGCAATATTTCTAAATAATAGACATAGAATCACGCTAACGAACTAGAATATCTAGTCAAAATAATTATAAGACATGTCATATTTGAGTTTAAGTTTTATGCATTTAAGCGTGCGAAAACTGTTCACACATTTAATATAGAGAACTTATGTGCCAGACATGAACATGGAGCCAGAATTTAAAGTATATTCTCTAACCTTTTTAAGTTGATAAGTTTTAAATTAATAATTTGTACATATTAAATGAATTTCTTAAGATAAATATAAAATTAATTGGACCAAAGTCATTCATGAGTTGGTCAAACCCGTAGCTTGGTCTCTAACTTCGCCCTTGAGCATCGATTGATAGTTGGAAGAAAATGACAACCGATTTGTTTTAACATGTTAAACTATGATGATGAGTTTAAAGTATTCTTACAATTAGGTGTGTCCAAAGAAAATTGATAAACCACACCAACTCTATGATTTGAATGAACCGCTTAAAATAATTTCATTGTATTTTGGTATCGAGAAAGAAAACCCGACCATAATTAGTTTGGTTTGATTTTAACTAAAAAATGTCAAACCGAAACCAAACTAACTGACATTATATTTATATGATTTTTAAAAATAGTTTATACATAAAATTATTTATTGTATTGTAATTTATTATAAATATTTCTTAAACTTTTTAATAGTTTTATCTTTTACCATATTATTTTAAGGTTGGACTTAATGCAATAACTCAAATAAAGTTCAAAATAATATTAATGCTAATAAAATCAATTCAATTCGGTATAAGAATGACAATGATTGGATATCTATGTTAGTTTTGCATTGGTTTGTAATAATTATGCATAACTTAGTTTATTCTTTTCTTTAGTGTTTATTCATGTAATTTAGTCATACTTATTTGAGCATGACTTAGTATTTTTATATATTCTTTTTTATGATAGACCTAATAACTAGCAATATTTATTTTATGGGATTTTACTATTTTTATTATTAAATATTTTAGTACAATGCTATATTATTTTCTTCAAAATACATTATATAGTTGTATCCTACTAGGATTAAAGAAATATTTGAAGTACAAGTTATATATTTGGAAAACTACCAACTATCTCCATTTATAAGTAGCTCATTACTAAAATTAGCCAATTCATAAAATATTACTAATATTAGCCAATTAGCTATTTTTAGTAAAAAATATCATTTTTTTACTTTTTTTGAGTGGGTGTTATTAGAATAGATTGGGTACATCTTAAAGAGCTTGAATCACAGTTTTGGGATGATTTTATGAAGTTTTGAGGTATTTTGAATTGAAAATTCGAAGTAAAAAACTGAACATGAAAAAGATGATATGTGTATCACACTGTGTATCATTTATGTATCATATTTGTATCAATTGTGTATCACATGTATATCCATGTATAACTGTATGTGAGATACATGCATGATACATGTTTGATACATGTGTCTCAGAAGAATTTTTTGAACTCGATTTAATTACGAATTTTGATACAAAACCAGTCCAAATCACCTTCAATCTTCCTCAATTTTGCATATTGACTTATCTATATGTTTTCAATGAATTTCAACTATACCCATTGAAAAAGTTCTTTTTTTGCTTAGATTTTTGGAACATTATCTTCTTCTATTTTATATTTTATCACCTTATTTGCTAACTCATCCATGAAATTTCCTTTCCATCTTGCATCTAATGTTGCTATTCCGCTTAAAAATATGGAAGGTGATTTTTGCATGTAATTCTTTGAGAGAAAGAACCTTATTTATTTTATTTTTCAATTTTTATTTGTACTTGGCTAGTTTTGGTAAGTCTATGACTAATGGCTAGAGGTTGGTAAGTTGAAACTTATTTGGGACATTTGTGTAAGTTTCCCTATATATTTTGTGTTGTAAAGTCTTTACCGGAAAAAATACTNGACTTACAAATCCAACATCATTGGTTTGATTTGTTAATTTAAAAATTCGAGCAAACCCGACCTATGTATACCCCTTTTTTGCAGTCAGTAGACACTTCATATATAGTTTATTTATACAAGGAGTTCGGTAATTATAACGACCCGGTCGTTTGTTCTGAGAATTATAGTCTCATTTCTCCCATTTCTGCTTCTTTATGTGTTGTTCAACTGTGTTGAGTTGTATCGAGTTGGTAGTTTGGGTCCGGAGTAGTCTTGGAGTGAAATGAGATACTTAGTCTCTTAGTTAGAAAGCTAAGTTAGAAAAGTCAACCGGAAGTTGCCTTAAGAGTAAACGAATTCAGATTGGGATTTTTGTGATTCGGTTAATTTCTTTGGGTGATTTTAGACTTAGGAGTGTGTCCGAAATATAATTTGGAGGTCTGTGGTAGAATTAGGCATGAATTGGCGAAAGTTGGAAATTTGGTGATTTTGGTTGACAGTGAAAAATTAGGTATCAGGGTCGGAATGGAATTCCGAAAGTTGGAGTAGGTTCGTAGTATCATTTGTGACGTGTGTGCAAAATTTGAGGTCATTCGAACGTGGTCTAATAAGTTTCGGCGTCGTTGGTGAATTTTAAAAGTTTTGAAGTTCTTAGGATTGAATTCGAGGTTGATTTGGTGTTTTGGTGTTGTTTTGGGTGTTCCGGAGGTTCGACTAAGTTTGGGTAGTGATATATGACTTGTTGAAATTATTGGTTGAGGTAGCGAGGGCCTCGGGTGAGTTTCGGATAGGTTTGGGTGGTGTTGCGCCCGTTTTTCTTATGATCCGTATCGTAATTACGGACTCATAGTAAAAAGAATCGTCGAATTTGGACATCTTATGAGGATTTTATGGTCATTTTACTAAGAATTAGGTTGCCAGATTTTTCAGATTAATTACGAAATTGCCACTGACGGCGTATTTAAAAATCTGCACTATTTACAAATATTGAAACCAACATATCTCATTCATTATAAGGTCAAATTGAATGATTCAAAAGCCTAACTTGACTAAAATTTTACAAGGAATCCATTGGAGGCATAAAATGCGAGTTTCAGGATCGTTTGGCATGAGAAACGAGGTAGAATAACTGGCAAAAAATATATAAAATAAGGGTTTGTTCTTTCCGTCATATTTTGAGTTGGGGAGCTCGGATTTGGGCAATTTTGGAGGCGATTTTTACCATATGGATTGTAACAACCCAACCGGTCATTTTGTGTTTTAGGACTCCGTGCCCCTAAATGAGACTTCTCGTAGTTGCTTCTACTGATTTATGTCTTGCGGGGACGGGTGGTTCGAGGTTTGGATTAGTTTGGAGTGGTATATGGACACTTAGTTCCTTAAGGTTGGCCTTAAAGGCCAAGTTTGACTTCAATCAATATTTTTAGTAAACGACCTCGGGATCGAGATTCGAAGGTTCCGATAGGCTCGTATGATGATTTCAAACTTGGGCGTGTGTTCGAAATGGGTTTTGGATGACCCGGGGGCGTTTCGACGCCTAATAGTGAATTAAGGTTCCCTTAAGTTCAAACTTGAGGTTGGAATGTGTTTTTGTTTTATCGATATCCAAACGGAATTCCGAGATCGGGAATAGTTCCGTTATGTTATTTATGACTTGCTCGCAAAATTTGGTGTTATTCCGAGTAGTATAGGTAAGTTCGGCGTATTGAAAGCGAATTCAAGAACTTAAAGTTCTCAAGTTTGATCCAATAAGTGTTTGGGTATGATTTTTAGATTTAGCGTTGTTTCGGACTTTCCGAAGGCTCGAGCGAGTCTGTACTATGATTTCGGACTTGTTGGTATATTTGGACGGGGTCTCGGGTGGGCCCAGATGCCATTCGGGCATCAAGCGAGGCAAAAAAAACCAGCCTTAAATGACTGTTGGTGCACCATATCTGGTGTGACCGCACCTGCAGAGGTCAAGTCGCAGGTGCGAGACCGCTTCTGCGGTCCTAGACTCACAGGTGCGACTCCTGAGGGAGCTGCCCATTTTCGCAGATGTGGACTCCTTTCCGCAGAAGCGGAGCTGCAGGTGCGGACTCCGCTCCACAGGTGCGAAGCCAGGCCCCCATCCCCTTCTCCGCAGATGTGTTCCTCGAGCCGCAGGTGCCAAAATCCTGTAGGCAGTGAGTTTCGTTTTAAATACAGAACTTAGCCATTTTTAACATTATTCTTCATCTTTGGGCGATTTTGAGAGCATGCAAGGAAGGTATTCGACCTAGCTACTGTAAGGTAAGTAATTCCTACTATAAATTTAGCTTAATACTTGAATTCTCAGGTAGATTAACACATCAAATTAGTGGAAATCATGGGTTTAGAGTAAAACCTAGATTTTTGACAAAAATGAGAAATTACCAAGAAAATTATTAATGAATCATACAAAAACTATATAATATTGATCCTTAGGCCATGGGTGATAGTTTCCTTCAAAAAAAATTCGGAATCCGAGCATGTGGGCCCGGAGGTGTATTTTTAGGATTTTCCCAATTTAGGTTGAAATGATCATTTAAGTAGGTTAATTAAGGACTTTGGAGTATAGACTGATTTGTTTATGCAATATTTGACTAGTTTCGAGTCCTTGGGTGACGAATTTAGTGTTTCGGACGCATTCTTGACCCGGGAAGTAGACTTGACACGAGGTAAGTCTCCTTTCTAACCTTTAAGAGGGAATTTTTCTCATATGTGAATTAAATGATTATGTGCTATTGTTTGTGGGGGACTACGTACGTGCGAGGTGACGAGAGCCCGTGTGTAGTGACTATTATTGTTATGTCCGGGTAGTTAGGCCCACACCCTGCCCTTTGAATTCCATTAACTTGATTATATGCTTTGTAACTTCATTGTATGCAACTTTGTTTCAAGAAAATCGAGAATTTGGTGCTTTAAAAGAATTGTTATTTGGAAAGGATTGACAGAAAGATGTTGTGTTTGCATGCGACCGCTTCGCAATTTATATCCCGCGAACAGAGTGATTCTTTCCCCTACTCCCATGGGAGCGGGCCGTACGCCACGGCAGGTTAATAGATGCATATATGGTTCGCGCCGTTCGACCCTTCAACAGTGCACAATTATTACTATTATTATATTGGCCCAGGCCGGATGTCCTTATTCCACTATGCGCATGCTATTTGCTTGATGTTTTTTTGACTGTTGAGCTGTGAAATATCCTGGAAGAACGAACAGAAAATTTGTAAATTGGTGCTTCACCACGTATTTGGATTTTGAATACGATTCGATATTTATTTCTTTACTATCCATGATTACCTGTTGTCCTCTTTTAAAATATCACCTAAAGATACTGTTTGGACCCTAGTAAGTGTCAAGTCGACCTCTCGTCACTACTTCTTCGAGATTAGGCGGGATACTTACTGGGTACATATTGTTTATGTACTCATGCTACGCTCTGTACTTAATTGTACAGGTTCTGAGGCAGGTGCATCTGGGTTCCAGTCCGGAGCTCGTTCCTGATTTATACCTAGTCGAGGCTTCACGGTGAGCTGCTTCTCTTGGCGACTTCCAGCAACACGTTGGAGCTATTCTTTTGCCATTTTTTTTCTATACTTACTCAGACATTAGGAAAAACTTTTATTCTTTTGATATTATTCTACTAGATGCATGTAGACTTGTGACACTAGTTCCTGGCACACACGCTAGTCGACTATATTTTTTTGGAATGTAATCGTAAATTATGACTTCATGATTATTTATTTTGTATAAAGTCGCCTAAGTTATTCGTTTCTACTTAATGTCTCAAAACTAAGTTAAGCAAGTGTTGAAAATATTTTTGGTAAACTACATGAAACTCACTAGTAGATAATGGTTGGCTTGCCTAACTGCGGCGTTGGGCGCCATCGCGACCTGGTTTAGGATTTGGGTCGTGACATGGATTGGGGTAAGTGTTCTCTACTCGGTTTTGGTTATATTTCGTGAATCCATCTTCATTTTTGGGATTTGGTTGATGATTTCAAAGTGATTGAGGGAGTTAGGGCTTGAGTTTTGGAGAGTTTTAGGTAGGGATTTGAGGGACCAAATGGAGTTCGATATGGATAAATTTTATATGGTTAGACCGGGAGAGGACGAGAATTATTATTCTTCCATTTTTGACTGGTTTCGAGACATGGGCACGGGGCCGGGTTTTTGCCGATTTTGGATTTTTAGCATATCTTGTAGTTTTTATTGTGGAATTCGATTCTTTAGCCTATGTTGATATTATTTTATTAAATTCTTAAAATCAATCAATAGTAATATTTCGGGAAGTAGTCTTTCCTAGTAACACGATAGGCACCATCACGACCATGTTTGGATTTTGGGTCGTGACAAGGTGGTATCAGAGCCTAGGTTACATAGGTCTCACGAGTCATGAGCGGGCTTAGTAGATTCTTGCGAATCCGTACGGATATGTCTGTACTTATCTTCGAGAGGCTGCAGAACCTTTAGGAAAACTTCACATTCTTGAATTCTTATTGTGCAGTATTTATTTAGCTGGAAGCGTAACTCTTTGAGGTCCTTCCACGCATTCGTATATGCACATGAGCACCCGATAACAGTTGTGCATCGACGACTTTTGATTCCCTAGATGAGGTGTGAGATGTGATTTTTGTGTGTTGATGTTGGGCCAGTTTGGAGGACTTGAGGCCGGATTTTGACTGTAGCTTGAGCACTGAGGTGTTGATTGTGTGAGCGTGTGCTTATGGACTTATATGTCCGGTAGTGTCCCTATTAGTGGAAATGGTGGTTGGATGGATACGTGATGAGTATGATGGGACCGCGAGATGAGTTCATATGATTTGAATGTGACGAGAAGGTATTGCTGAAGGTTTCACCTAATTGAGACTTCAGGTATGTTTTTATACTCATTTGAGGATGAACGTTTGTTTAAGAGGGGGAGGATGTAACCACCCGATCATTCGTTCTGAGAGCTATAGCCCCATTTCCCCCATTTCTGCTTCTTTATGTGTTGTTCAACTGTGTTGAGTTGTATCGAGTTGGTAGTTTGGGTCCGGAGTAGTCTTGGAGTGAAATGAGACACTTAGTCTCCTAGTTAGAAAAGTCAACCGGAAGTTGATTTAGGAGTAAACGAATTCGGATTGGGATTTTTGTGATTCGGTAAGCTTCGTTGGGTGATTTTAGGCTTAGGAGTGTGTCCGAAATATAATTTGGAGGTCCGTGGTAGAATTAGGTTTGGATTGGGTGAAAGTTGAAAATTTGGTGATTTTGGTAGACAGTAGAAAATTAGGTATCGGGGTCGGAATGAAATTCCAGAAGTTGGAGTAGGTTCGTGGTGTCATTTTTGACGTGTGTGAAAAATTTGAGGTCATTCGGACGTGGTTTGATAGGTTTCGGCGTCGTTGGCGAATTTTAGATGTTTAGAAGTTCTTAGGCTTGAGTTCGAGGTTGATTTGGTGTTTTGGTGTTGTTTTGGGTGTTTTGGAGGTTCGACTAAGTTCGGGTAGTGATATATGACTTGTTGGAATTATTGGTTGAGGTCCCAAGGGCCTCAGATGAATTTCAAATAGGTTTGGGTAGTGTTGCGCTCGTTTTTCTTATGTTTCGACGTTGTTTCTTCAAGCATAAATGATATCATATTGAGCAAATGAACTCTGATTTCTATTTTGATTCAAGAATTAGATTGGTATCATAATTATGGACCCGTAGCAAAAAGAATCATTGAATTTGGATATCGTATGAAGATTTTATGGTCATTATACTAAGAATTAGGTTGCCAGATTTTTCAAATTAATTACGAAATTACCACTGACGGCGTATTTAAAAATCTGCACTACTTACAAATATTGAAATCAACATATCTCATTCATTATAAGGTCAAATTGAGTGATTCAAAATCCTAACTTGACTAGAATTTCACAAGAAATACCTTGAAGGCATAAAAAGTGAGTTTCGGGATCATTTGTCACGAGAAACAAGGCAGAACAACTAGCAGAAAAATATATATAACAAGGATTTGTTCTTTCGGTCATATTTTGAGTTGGGGATCTCGTATTTGGGCGATTTTTATCATA
Organism: Nicotiana paniculata; assembly: GCA_005239505.1. Lineage (NCBI taxonomy): Eukaryota > Viridiplantae > Streptophyta > Magnoliopsida > Solanales > Solanaceae > Nicotiana > Nicotiana paniculata. The sequence goes on from ML303646.1 coordinate 40,758, forward strand.
TGGATTTGGGTAAGTGTTCTATACTCTGTTTTGGTTATATTTCATGAATCCATCTTTGTTTTTGGGATTTGATTGATGATATCAAAGTGAAATTGAAGGAGTTAGGGCTTGAGTTTTGAAGAGTTTTAGGTAGGGATTTGAGGGACTAAACGGAGTCCGATTTTGATAATTTTATATGGTTAGACTCGGGAGAGAACGGGGATTATTATTCTTCTATTTTTGACTAGTTTCGAGACATGGGCCCGGGGCAAAGTTTTGGCTGATTTCGAATTTTTGGCATATTTTGTAGTTTTTATTGTGGAATTCGATTCTTTAGTCTATGTTGATATTGTTTTGTAAAATTCTTAAAATCAATCAATAGTAATATTTCGGGAAGTAGGCTTTCCTAATAACCCGATAGGCGTCATCACATCCATGTTTGAATTTTGAGTCGTGACAGTAATATATCTATAAGGCATAGGGGTGTACACGAGCCGGAACGGTACAATTTTTATCAAAATCTAACCAAACTGACTATATCATTCTGGATTGGTTCGGTTTTGTCGGTCTTTTTTGGGTTTTTTGGATGTTTTGAATTTTTTTGTTACGTAAATATTATTTCAATCTTACTTTGTTAAAATTATAGATAAAAAATTTTTAAAAGAAAATTCTATATAAATGCTTAAAATTATATATAAAATTTATATATTAATATGTCGATTTGATTCAATTTTTTTTACTTAATATCAAACCTAATATGATTTTCTTTTAATCAGGTTGATTTGACTTTTGTTTTAGTGCAATTTCCAATTCAATTTCAACACCCCTAAGACATATAATGCATTAATTTCTGATCCCCGCATATTTAAATGTTAGAGGAAATTCACTTGCATATTGAAGCAAGTGGAATATAACATTTTTGCAGCTTCTCATGATTATTTATTCAATTTGAAATACTTACAAAGTTACCATTGGATTATCTCATAATTACATAACCACGATCAGATAATTTTTCCGGCTAATTATTAGTGCCTTCTTGATGAACCAAACAATAGTGTAAAAGATTATTCCTGCGCAACCATTTAGCATTTCTTTTTAAAAGTTAATTAAGTTATTATGTTACTCAATGGAAGTCATTACTATACTCCCCCAAATCTTGTCAATTTCAAGTTAATATTATACTCTACGAAGTTATTACTCTTAATTTTCCATTAATTACTATTTTAATTTCACAGAATGTTATTCGTACACTTCTTTCACAATTAAGAGTGTAATTAGTTTCACAATCATGTCAGCATTGAGAAAGTGTATGTAATGAACCATAGTAAAAAGCTAAAAGTCTATGTTCAAATATGTATCATGCATTTAGTGATTTGATATAAATATTCGTGACGAATAACTTTTTACCTCTTTATTGGTAATGAGGCTGCTCTATCTCAAGTTGATCAAATAAGAAAATAGTATGCTAGAAGATGGAATGTGATAATATATCTTTTTAAAGGGAAAAAGCAAATTATTCAACTCGTCAATTCTTAAAATTTCGTTAATGACCTTAGCTTTAAAATTTGTTCTTTCATTCAAAAGTCCTTTTTGACAATAGTTTCTAGTTGTTTTTAGTCCTGGCTTTATATCTGAGATTTTCTTGGAAGTTACACAAAAGAGCATATGAAATTAAAAGAGTATATTAATTAGAAGTATCTCAAAAAAGGAATTTCAGTGAATATATAAGAAAAGGAGTTTCCAGCTTTAAATCTTTTATATTATAGTAGAATAGCAGCAAACAATATATACTAAGTAGTGAGGAAATAGTTCTGACATAGCCCTTAACAATTTGAATAGACTAATTAAAAATTTATTCATCAAACAAACACGTATATCATATTTATTTCATTCCAATGCAAAACCATAGGTGAGAAGAATGGGAGAGTAAAATCCGTCAAGGCATGTGTATGTATTTTTATTTAGATCTATCTATTGCTATCTCACATATATGTGTGAATTCTAAAATTGTTATGAAATACATAGTATGGTGGATGTCCATAACTCTCAATGAAGTAGTTCGTAATATTTTTTTCTATGATGTAATTAACCCGGCCCCTTTTATTCTAACAATTGTGGTTATAACTCTCACACCTACGTAACCTCCACATGATCTCTCGTGATCAAAGGTGGAGCTAGGGTTTGAAATTCGTGGGTTTTGAACTTGCCACCAAACTCATAGCTCGTTTAGTTATTGGGTTCACAATGAAATATTTATAAATATTTAATAAATTTTCTAATATAAAACAGAATTTTAACAAAAGCTACTAGATTCGTCCGAACACGGAAATAATACATTCTCTCTGTCCCTGCACATGATGTATTCCTCAACGAAACCCTATAAAGAAAGGTATTGATAATCATATTGTACACCCTTGAAAGAAATAAGAAAGCTATCTTTTGCTCTCTACGTTCTTATCTATATTTTATTCCATCATTGTTGTCTACATTTTATTCTATATTATTTTTATTTTATAACAAAATAAAATAATTCATTTGTATTTCTAAAAACAGTTCATTTCATTGGCTTTAGCTAATCCACAAAGCGACAGCTGGAGTAGCTCAATCCCAAGGTCGAAGGTTCAACCCCAACCTCCTTGAAGAGACGGGCTGTGTACTTCCACTCCGATGTAGGGGTCCAAACTTTTGTATTCAGTGTAGCCCATATTGGAAATCATTAGATCCAAAGGAAAAAAAATTATTCAAAGAAGAATTAACCTAAATACTTTCTCTCTTTTTTAATTATTTATTTTTGACTTTGCGCATTTTTAAGAGAAAATAAATAAAATATGTATTTTATAATTTTACCCGATAGTATTTTCAAAAGACTTGAGAATAATTTGGAGAATGAGTAGTTAATGATAAGGATAAAATAGAAAGAAAAAAAAGATTGTCTTTCTCTTGATTTAGTATAGTGCACAAGTAAAGTGAAAATATATTTGTAGTATCGTGAACAAGTAAAAGTGTAACTATATGTATAGTATAGTGGACAAGTAAAAGTGAACGGAGGGAGTAGCTGTTAACAGTGGCGGACTCACGTGGAGTCGAGAGGGTTCAGCTGAACCCGCTCCACCAAAAAATAATACTGTGTATATATATAAATTACGATTAAAACAGCGTAAATTTTGTATAAATATTTTATTTGAACCCACTTGATAATTACTATTTCACGACTAAAGTTATGTAATTTTAAGATTGAGCCCGCTTACATAAAATCCTGAGTCCGTCACTCTGATAACCTAAACTAAAAATAGTTGGCAAAAAAATAATACTTATGTATATAATAAATTGCGCTTTCACTTCAATACCATATTGCGACATTTTTCAAGTCTTTTGTTTTGTTTTTGGTAACTGGCGTAAATATATTAATCACCCATGAAATTGCATTTTTTAGATGAGCCTTGTACTACCAAACACGATATAGGGGCCCGAACTTGTATTCAACGGGCGCATTTTTGGAAAGGAATTTTTATATTCCTATGTCATATAGGAAAATATATTACTATAAATGTTTAACGTTTGATATAATTATATTTAGTATATTTAATTATCAATTATATATCATTAGTAATTTTTAAGGGTATTAATTACACTTCTAACTTAATGGTACCGTATATTCCTTCTAATCCCTCTCCCCCTACGTTTCTCTCTCCAATTCTCACACCTTCACCCACGTTTCCCTCTCACACCCACAATTTCTATATCAAAATCTCATTATTTCTTCCATAGTCAAGGCACTGTCGGCACCTCTGCAATCTTGTCCCAATGTTTTTGTGCCCGGGGAAGATGAGCACAAGTTTGGTCGATTTGATGGTTATGATTTCGGGTTCCTTCACATTAAGGTTTATCTCCCAGAGTTTGATTCTCAATATGTTCTGAGCTCGAACAGATCTTTTTATCTTTTTTTTTTATGCTTCAATTGTTGGCAAAAGTCAATTTTCTTGTAACAGTTCATGGGAGGATTTTGCTTAGGAAGATCTATCCCTTCATCATGTTTTTTTGGATTCCATATTTAGCATAGCAATTTCGTAAGGAGTAACAAGAGCATATAGGAGAATCACAGATTTGTAGCATAATTGGAATTTTGACATAATTGCGTTTTTTGCAGAAGATTTGTAGAAGTTTTAATTATTTTTTATTTGTGAAAACAGAAAATAAAGCATCTACAATCAAAATACAATTTATCTACAAACTGGGTACATTGAATTTTAATATCTCAATTCCCATTCACTTGTAGCATAATCGGGATTTTCGACATAATTGCATTTTTTGCAGAAGATTTGTAGAAGTTTTAGTCGTTTTTGATTTGTGAAAACAGAAAATAAAGTATCTACAATCATAATACAATAATCTATAATTTATCTATAAAATATCTACAAACTGGGTATATTGAATTTTAATATTCCCAATTCCCATTCAATTGCAGCATAATTGGGATTTTCGACATAATTACGTTTTTTGCAAAAGATTTGTAGAATTTTTAGTCGTTTTTGATTTGTGCAAACAGAAAACAAAGCATCTACAATCAGAATACAAATAATCTACAATTTATCTACAAAATATATACAAACTTGGTACATTGAATTTTAATATCCCAATTCTCATTCAATTGTAGCATAGTTGGGATTTTCGACATAATTGCATTTTTTGCAGAAGATTTGTAGAAGTTTTAGTCATTTTTTATTTGTGAAAACAGAAAAAAAGCATCTGCAATCAGAATACAAATAATCTACAATTTATCTACAAAATATCTACAAACTGGATACATATTTGGCCTCGACATGCTTCCCCTGAAATGTATGTTTCACATTTTAGATACATATTTTTGTCCAAAATAATACTAAACCATCCACCTTTTTCTTACTAACACGCATCTGCAATATTGTTACGTTAGACGTAAGTGTAACAGCCTAAAACAACTTGTATATTTTTTATTCTTTTAGTTGAGTTTCCAGTAATTAAATATTTTAAAAAGATGAGATCGAATCCATTAAAACCATACAACTAATTAAGGAATTCCCAATATTAGCGCGCCTAAATAAGGAAGCCTACAGTTACAATGATTCCTTATTTAATGAAATATCTGAAAGAATCTTTAGTTCCCCAATATTAGCGCACCTAAATAAGGAAGCCTACAGCTACAATGATTCCTTATTTAATAAATTGTAGTATGGCGGATAATATGCAAACTATGAACATATTTGGTAATATAGTTTCCTATATGGTATAGGAACGAAAATTTCCCTTTTGGAAATCAATTAAATCCAATAGAAAAAAATTGCGCAAGTTACACATTTGGCCGGTCGGCCAAAATAATTATATCAGCTAGTCAAATACAATATTGCAGCTCTTCTAGTCAGAGAAGAGTCCAGTTGCGAACCTGTGCACTCCTATCCTATTATTGCTTCTATCACGATAGGGAATCGTGTAATTCTTTCTATCCCCGTACTTTCTCGCTCTTATGAAGTTGTATTCCCTAGGTTATACAGTTATCTTCCCTGGCCTGACAGTAGTCAAGGTTATACAGTTATTTTGCCAAGTATTGTTTTTGGAAGTGGCTATACTGTATAGTTCTCCCAATAATTCAATGTGATAAAACTAAAAGAGCTTTATCTCATAATCTTTCAGTAGATCGATGTCATTTCCACTTCAATACTACCATACTGCAGTTTGCGATCCACGTTTTTATTTTTAAGAATTAAGCACTCCACACCAAGCGTTCGAAATTGTATTTTTTCAAAAATGTGTTGTGTACTTCAAATCCGTCGTAGGGCCCAAACTTGTATTCGTTTCGGCCCATCTTTAGAAATCAAAAAGATCTAAAAGAAAAAAAAATTCAATATATATAATAATAGAATTAAGAGAGCTTTGTGTGACAGTCTTTCGATAGAACAATGTCATTGTCACTCTGACTTCAATGCCATATTGGGAATTGCTGTCCATCTTTTACTTTTAATGGTGAAGCAATCTTCATTTTTACTCAACATTATGATGTACATTTACTTCATTTTCGTTTTGGTAAATAATCGTGTTACTAGAGTTAATTAATGAGGTACTTGATGAATGTTCTGAACAGAAAAAAGGTAAATTGTAAATCATGTAACGACTTGACCGGTCATTTTGAGCTTTAGCGCGTCGTTCAGCGGTTTGAGGCCGTGACCAGCTTCGTTTCAGGTATTATGACCCGCGGGCGTGGTCATAATTGAATTTCGGGAAGTTTAGAGTTGATTTGGAAAGAAAATCCTCATTTCAGAAGCCTTAAGTTGGAATAATCAACTGAGATTGGAATTTTGAGTAAACGACCTCAGAATCAGGATTTGAAGGTTCCAGCAGGTTTCTATGATGATTTCGGACTTGGGCGTATATCCGGATCGGGTTGTGGATAGCCCGGGAGCGTTTCGGCGTATATTACGGAAGTTAGCATTCTAGAAGAATTTCATAAATTTGGGCTTGAAGTGCATTTCAGTGTTGTTGATGTCCGTTTGGGATTTCCGAGTCTGGGAATAGCTTCGTATGGTGATTTTGGAGTTGGGGGCGCGATCAGAAGTAAATTCGGATGTCCGGAGGTCATTTTGAAGTCATTCGGCTAAAGATAGAAATTTGAAGATTTTTGAGAAATCCGATCGGAAGAGAAAGTTTTGATATCGAGGTCGGAATGTGATTCCGGAAGTTGGAGCAGGTCCGTAATGTCAAGTATGACTTGTGCACAAAATTTGGTGTCAATCGGGCGTGATTTAATAGGTTTTGGCATCAGATGCAGAAGTTGGAAATTTCTAAGTTCATAAAGTTGGGATTTGGGTGCGATTCACGGTTTCAATGTTGTTTGATGTGATTTGAGGCCTCGAGCAAGTCCGCATTATGTCTTGGAACAGGTTGGTATAATTGGACGGGGTCTCGGGTGGATTCCGGGTGGTTAACGGATCAAGTTTGGGAGTTTGAAGAAGGCTGAGGTTGCTGTCATCTGGTGTGACCGCACCTGCGAGGAATTGGTCGCACCTGGCACCGCAGATGCGAAGGATGAATGGTCTGGCTGGGAGTGCAGGTGCGATGACGTTTTCGCACCTGCGAAGACGCAGATGCGGACAGAGGGTGCATGTGCGATTTTGGGCTGGAGTTGAGGCACCCGCAGGTGCGGGAGATTGGTCGCACTTGCGGGAGAGCAGATGCGGAATCGAGGCTGGGCAGAATGTTTTTAAACCGTGAATTGTTGGCCATTTCTTCTTTGGATTAGGCGATCTTGAGAGGCTTCAAAGAGAGGATTTCTTCATGCAATGTCAAGGTAAGTAACTCCTTCATGCTTGTAAGTTAATTACAAGATTATATGCATGGATTAGGCATGAAAATTAATTGGAAATTTGGAGAATCTTAAAGAAACCTAGAAAATGGAAATTGAATTTTTAGCCACGAATTGAGCATAAATATTTGAGTAAATTGTATATTTGAGTTAGTAAGGCTATGGGTAGAATATATCTTCGAGAAATTTTGGATTCCAGGCACGTGGGCCCGAGGGCATTTTGGTCATTTCACTGAGTGGGGTCGGGAAGTTATATAATTTGGAATTGTTGCAAATATTAGAGTATATTTTTAATAGTTTGTCGTTGTTTGGATAGTTTTGGGGCGTTGTTCGTCCGTTGGAGTCGTCAGAAGGGCTTGGAAGCCGGTTATGGAATTTCGAAGCAAGGTAAGTGTCACGACCCCAAATCCTGACCGGCAGTGATGGCACCTATCGTGGAACTAGGCTAGCCGACTACCGCATGTTCGTGATTTCTTTTGAAAATCCCATTCAAGTTTCAAGCACTCCATAAAAATATACAGAAAATTACTTAATATAATAGGCCAATTTTATACAATACTGCCAACCCCCAAAATCGGGAGCCAACATGTCATGAGCATCTAGAGAAATAAGCCAAAATAAACTATTATAATACAAAAACTCCGAATCAAAGCTAAAGACAATAGGAAGGGAAAACAGAGATGCTGCGAGCGCTGAACAGCTACCTCTATATCCCACGATCCGGCTCTGCTGCGGAATAAAGGCTAATGCTCGATATCTGCTCCTGAATCTGCACACAGAGGTGCAAGAAGTAATGTGAGTATGCCAACTCAGTAGTAATGAAAATAAATCAAGTCTAAGTAGCAAGGGAACACATAAAATCATTGCCATCAAGTCACAATATACACAACCTTACTTTCCAATAGTATAACATAGATATACAAAATCATCATGCCTTAAAAAAATCAACTTCAGAAAAATCCTTTAAAGAATGCACATTTTTAACAACTTTAAAACGAAGGATTTGAAATGCAAATGAATGTAGTAAAATCATAAGTAGCCACTCGGGCATGCCTCACAATCCCTCAACACCTCACAATCACTCAGCACCTCACAGTCACTCATGCCTCCCAATCACTCATCACTCGCACTCGGTGCGCTCACTGGGGGTGTGCACAGACTCCGGAGAGGCTCCTTTAGCCCAAGCGCTAATATCACTCAGCACCTCACCATCACTCTTGGCCCTCGGCCATACTCGGTCGAACCACTCAAAAGCCCCTCGGGCAAATTAGTAAAACAGGGTACTCGACCCGAAACTATCATTTTTAATGCTCATGTAGTGTAAATCTGGCTGAGTTTCAAATAAAATAGTATGCACCATGATGCTGAGTAAAATTATCAACAATTAGTGAGGAAAACAACAGTAAAAAGCCCTCAAAGGGTATAAACAGATCGACCCGAGGCCCCAAACACGGCTTATAGCCCAAATATTTCACCAATCTTTAGAACATAGTTTAACATAAGGTTTTGAGTAAATATGAAACTCATTAGTTGCCGCGGAGAGGACCTAGTCCAATCCAAAAATCAGTATGCGCCACATACTCGTCATCCGACAAGTACGCCATTCCAAAATCAGTGAGAAAATATGCAGTCGGGGTTCCATACCCTCAGGACAAGATTTATAACCATTACTTACCTCTACTGGGCCACAACACTAGTTTGCAATGCTCTTGCCCCTCAAATTGGCTCCCGATTGCATCGAATCTAGCCAAAATCAGTTTAACATCATCAATATATATCAAAGGAACTCAACCCAATCGAAAATTATCAAATTACACAAAAATCTCAAAATTCGGCCAAACCCGAACCCCGAGCCACGTCTCGGAACTCGATAATTTTTACATCACTAGAAACCTTGTCCTCCCACGATTCTACTCATACCTAAATCATCAAAAACGAATCACAATTGCCTACCTAAAACCTTAAAATAATTTCCAATTCTCCACCCCCTTCTTCCCAAACTTTTCCTACTCAAACCCTTAAATTTTCAAGCCTAATCCGAACAAAATAGCATAGGAACGATGTTAGCAACCAAATAACTTACCTTTGCCGAATAATCTTGAATTTCCCTCTCTAAATCGCCTTCAATGGACTCCTCCCGCATGCAAATTGATGAAAAATAAGAAATTTTCGCGGAGGGTCCTTTTTATACTGTTTTTGCCTAACCATTTCCGCTCCTGTGGACAATTAGCCGCACCTGCGGACCCGCACATGCGGTCCCTAGTGCGCACTTGCGAAAACTCACTTAACGGGCCAATCCCGCGCCTGCGATCATTTCTCCGCACCTGCGGCTTCGCAGGTGCGATGCACCTTTCGCTCCTACGACATCGCAGGTGCGACAAATTCCTTGCACCTGCGGACCACTCCCCACTCAGCCAAAACTAGCACCTGCGGAGCCCAGTCCGCTCCTACAGAACCGCACCTGTGGCTCCCTTTCCGCAGGTGCGAAAACACCAGTAACAGCAAATTCACCAAAGTCACTCCAAACTTCCCGTCAACCATCCAAAATCATTCCCGAGCCCCTCGGGGCCCCAACCAAACATACCAACACACCCCATAGCATTATTCCAACTTATTCGAGCCTTCGAAACACCAAAAACAACACGAAAACACCAAATTTACATCAAATTCAAGCCTAAGAACTTTGAAACTTTAAAATATCGCCAACTACGCCGAAACCAACCAAAATACCTCCGATTGACCTGAAATTTTGCAGACATAATCGAAATGACATTACGAACCTGTTCCAACTTCCGAAATTCCATTCCGACCTCAATAGCCTATTTTCCACTGCCGACCGGAAAATGCCAAAAACTAACTTTCGCCAATTCAAGCTAATTCTACACCGTACATCACAAAAATATTCTGAACACACTCGTAAGTTCCAAATCACCTAACGAAGCTATCCGAGCCATAAAATCCGCATTCCGAGGTCGTTTACCAATAAGTCAACTCTCAGTTGACTTTTTCAACTATTAGGCTACTTTAAAAGGCTAAATGCCTAAATTCTCACCCTAACCACTCCGAACCCAAACCAACTTATCCAACACATCAAAAACAGGATAGAGATATATAACAAATGTAGAAATAGGGGAAACGGGGTAAATTTCACAGAATGACCAGCCGGGTCGTTACATCCTCCCCCTCTTAAACAAACGTTCGTACTCGAACGAGTCTAGAAACATATCTGGAGTCTGAAATAAGTGAGGATATCTGTCCCGCATCTCCCGCTTGGTCTCCCAGGTGGCGTCCTCCACTGGCTGCCCTCTCCACTGAACCTTCACTGAAACTATATCCTTAAACCTTAGCTTCCTGACCCGACGACCTAAAATAGCCACTGGCTCCACCTCATATGACATATCACCCTCGAGTTGAACCGTGCTGAAGTCCAATACATGGGAAGGGTCACCAACATACTTCTGGAGTATCGAAACATGGAATACTGGATGAATACTCGATAAACTTGGAGGCATAACAAGCATATAAGCCACCTCCCCAATCCTCTGAAGCACCTCAAATGGCCCAATGAACCCGGGACTCAGCTTCCATCTCTTCCCGAATCTAATAACACCCTTCATGGGTGACACCTTCAGCAACACCTTATCCCCAACCATGAAAGACATATCTCGGACTTTCCGGTCTGCATAACTCTTCTTCCTAGACTGCACCGTGCGAAGCCACTCCTGAATCAACTTTTCCTTGCTCAAAGCATCCTGAACCAAGTCTGTGCCCAATAGTCTAGCCTCACACGGCTCAAGCTAACCAACCGGAGATCTGCACCTCCTACCATATAAAGCCTCATACGGAGCCATCTGAATACTCGACTGATAGCTGTTATTATATGCAAACTCCGCTAGTGGCAGAAACTGATCCCATGAACCACCTAAGTCAATCACACAAGCACGCAAAATATCCTCCAAAATCTGAATGGTGCGCTCCGACTGCCCGTCGGTCTGAGGATGAAATGCTGTGCTCAACTCAACCTGAGTGCCCAACTCTCTCTGCACGGCCCTCCAAAACTGAGATGTGAACTGAGTGCCTCTGGCAAAAATGATAGAAATTGGAACCCCATGCAATCTGACAATCTCCCTGATGTAAATCTCAGCTAACCTCTCCGAAGAATAAGTAGTACCAACAGGAATGAAGTGCGTGGACTTGGTCAGCCGATCCACAATAACCCATATAGCATCAAACCTCCTCGAAGTCCATGGGAGTCCAACTACGAAGTCCATGGTGATCCGCTACCACTTCCACTCCGGAATATCAAACCTCTGAAGCAATCCACCTGGTCTCTGGTGCTCGTACTTGACCTGCTGACAGTTGAGACACCGAGCCACAAACTCCACAATCTCCTTCTTCATCATCCTCCACCAATAATGCTGCCTCAAATCCTGATACATTTTCGTGGCACCTGGATGGATGGAATACCACGAACTATGAGCCTCTGCTATAATCAAATCTCGAAGCCCATCTACATTGGGCACGCAAATCTGGCCCTGCATCCTCATGACCCCATCATCACCAATAACCACATCCCTGGCATCACCACGATGGACCCTGTCCTGAAGAACAAGAAAATGTGGATTATCATACTGGCGTGCTCTAATCTGATCGTAAAGAGAAGACCTGGAGGCTACACAAGACAACACCCACGGGGGCTATGATAAATCCAATCTCACCAACTGACATGCTAAGGCCTGAACATCAAGGGCTAATGGCCGCTTTGCTACTAGAAGGTAGGCTAGACTCCCCAAACTCTCTGCTCTGTGACTCAAGGCATCGATCACTACATTGGCCTTCCCCGGATGATATAAGATAGTGAGGTCATAATCCTTGAGGAGCTCTAACCATCTCTTCTGATGCAAATTCAATTCCTTCTGCCTCAGTAGATACTGCAAAATGCGATGATCAGTGAAAATCTCACACTACACTCCATACAAATAATGCCGCCAAATCTTCAAGGCATGAACCATGGCATCTAACTCAAGATCGTGCACTGGATAATTCTTCTCGTGCACCTTCAACTGTCTGGACACGTAGGAAATCACCCTACCGTCCTGCATCAATACCGCTCCCAAGCCAACTCTAGAAGCATCACAATAAACTGTGTAAGAACCCGAACTAGCAGGCAAAACTAGTACTGGAGCTGTAGTCAATGTTGACTTGAGCTTCTGAAAGATCTCCTCACACTCATCATACCATATGAATAAAGCACCCTTGTGGGTCAATTTGGTCAATGGAGAAGCAATCGAAGAGAATCCCTCCACAAAGCGACGGTAATATCCCGCCAAACCAAGGAAACTTCTAATCTCTGTAGCTGAAGACGGTCTGGGCCAACTCTACACCGCCTTAATCTTCTTTGGATCAACCTGAATCCCCTCACTAGATACCACGTGCCCTAAGAAAGCTACCGAACCAAGCAAAAACTCACACTTGGAGAATTGCGCATAAAGCTTTTCCTCCCTCAACCTCTGTAAAACATCTCTCAAATGCTGAGCATGCTCTTCCTGGCTACAAGAATAAACCAGGATGTCATCGATGAACACAATGACGAAGGAATCAAGATAAGGCTGAAACACGTTGTTCATCAATTGCATGAACTCAACTGGGGCATTGGTCAGCCCAAATGACATAACCAAGGACTCATAATAACCATATCTAGTCTTGAAAGCAGTCTTCGGAATATCAAAATCCCGAGTCCTCAACTAATGATACCCAGATCTCAAATCAATCTTGGTAACCACTCTGGATCCCTGAAGCTGGTCAAATAAATCATCAATGCGGGGCAAGGGATACCGGTTCTTCACCGTAACCCTATTCAACTGCCGATAGTCAATACACATACGCATGGACCCATCCTTCTTCTTTACGAACAACACCGGTGCACCCCAAGGTGACACACTAGGCCGAATGAACCCCTTATCCAGGAGCTCCTGAAGCTGCTCCTTCAATTCCTTTAGCTCCGCTGGTGCCATACGATATGGTGGAATAGAAATAGGCTGAGTGCCTGGCACCAGGTCAATACCAAAATCAATATCCCTGTCAGGTGGCATGCCTGGCAGGTCTGCAGGGAACACATCCAAAAAATCACGGACCACAGAAATTGAATTAATAGTGGGAGTCTCACCACCAACATCCCTCACAAAGGCCAAATAATATAAACACCCTTTCTCAACCATTCGCTGAGCCTTCAGGTAAGAAATCACCCTACTTGGCATATACTCGGAAGAACCTCTCCACTCAACCCTCGGACACCCCGGCATAACTAAGGTCACGGTCTTAGCGTAACAATCAAGAACAGTATGGCACAGAGATAACTAATCCATGCCCAATATCACATCAAAATCGACCATGCTAAGTAACAGTAGGTCCACTCGGGTCTCCAGACCCCCAATACATATGATGCACGACTGATACACACGGTCCACAATAACAGTATCGCCCACTGGAGTCCACACATGAACAGAGGTGACTAGAGACTCACGGGGCACATCCAGAAAATCGGCAATATACGAAGAAACATAGGAATATATAGAACCAGGGTCAAATAAATACAAGGCATCACAACAACAGACTAAAACAATACCTGCAATCATTGCATCTGAGGCCATAGCATACGGCCTGGCTAGAAATGCATACATGCGAGCCTGACCTACCCCTGCTTGACCTCCCCTTCTAAGGCGGCCTCTGGTTGACTGACCACCACCCCTGGCTGCCTGGGCGGGTGGTGAAGTGACTGGAGCTGAAGTCGAGGGCTGGTCCCTCTGCTGAGAAGATCCACCAGAACGGAGGGGATACTGCCTCCACCCGTGCCCGAACTCTCCACACTCAAAACAACTACATGGAGCTGGAGGCGGGGACTGATAGAAATCCCTAGCACCCGTACGGCCACTGGAAGACTCCTGCATGGAAGAACCCTGAACTGGAGGTGCTCGAGCTGCACTCTGAGCTGGGAGGGCACCAAATGAAGTACGGCCTGAATGAGGACCACGGGGACCCTGCCCCAAAGATGCACCACTATATGATGGGCGGCCTGACTGAGGAGGCCTGAATGAACGACCCCTACCCTGCTGAAACTGTCCCGTGAAGGGAGCACCACTAGAACTGACCGAACCAGGAGACCTCTTGGCCTCCCTCTGCTCCCGCTCTTGGAGGCGAATAGACTCAATATCTCGAGCTATGTCAACAACCTGCTCGAATGAAGCACCCGATACTCTCTCCCGAGTCATAAAAAACCGAAGTTGATAAGAAAGACCATCTACAAACCTCCTCACCCTCTCCCTATCAGTAGGGATAATCTCAGAAGCATGCCTAGCCAACTCGAAAAATCTCATCTCGTACTGAGTAACTGATAACTCTCCCTGGCGCAGCTGCTCGTGGGACTAAGGAACGTACTTCTCCAAAAAGATCGTGGAGAACTGCTGCCAGGTAAGAGGTGCTAAACCAACCGGTCTACGCCTCTCAAAAGACTCCCACCAGGTAAAGGCAGCACCCGCAAATTGGAATGTAACAAATGAGACCCCACTGGTCTCCAAAATACCCGCGGTACGCACTATCCTCTGGCACCTATCTAGAAATCCTTGGGCATCCTCGCCCTCTGTATCGCTGAAAGTCGGAGGCTGAAGTCTGCTGAATCTCTCCAACCTGCGCTGCTCGTCCTCAGGCATAGCAGGGACCACATAATCCTAAACAGGAGCAACTGGCTGAGTTGGGGCTGCTCCCGTTGCCTGAATACCCTGTGCATCCTGCTCAGGTGCCTGGGCAACTAGAGTCTGGTTGCCTCCCCCGGCCTGAGCTGTGGTGGTAGAAGAAGACATGGCAACGACCTGAGCCAATCCGGTGCATACTGATAATATCTGAGACAGGGTCTCCTTAAGACCGGGAATTACCATGGACACTGCTGGTGCATGAGCCTGTCCCGCTGGGACACCATCGGCGGGAACCTGATCATGATTGATAGGGGGATCCTGAGGTAATGTCCCGGATGCTGCGTGGGCTGGCCCCCAACCTCTACCACGGCCTCGACCGCGGCTTCGACCTGTCACTGGTCTAGCCGATGACTGGTCTCTCTGATCGGTATGGCATGTCCTCACCATCTGTGAGAGAATGAAACGGCGTAAGTTTAGATTTCAAGAATCAATAGGTCAACACGAAAGAGTTCAAGAAAGATAGAAATGCTTCCTAAAAGTTCGGCAGCCTCTTGAAGATAAGTACAGATGCCTCCGTACCGATCCGCAAGACTCTACTAAACCTGCTCATGACCGTTGAGTCCTATGTAACCTAGGGCTCTAATACCAAACTGTCACAACCCCAAATCCTGACCGGCCATGATGGCGCTTATCGTGGAACTAGGCTAGCCGACTACCGCATATTCGCTATTTCTTTTGAAAATCCCATTCAAGTTTCAAGCACTCCATAAAAAATTACAGAAAATTACTTAATATAATAGGCCAATTTTATACAATACTGCCAACCCCCAAAACCCGGAGCCAAGATGTCATGAGCATCTAGAGAAATAAGTCAAAATAAACTATTATAATACAAAAACTCCGAATCAAAGCTAAATACAACAGGATGGGAAAACAGAGATGCTGCGAACGCTGAACAACTACCTCTATATCCCACGATCCGGCTCTGCTGCGGAATAAAGGCTAATTCTCGATATCTGCTCCTGAATCTGCACACAGAGGTGCATGAAGTAATGTGAGTACGCCAACTCAGTAGTAATAAAAATAAATCAAGTCTAAGTAGCAAGGAAACACATAAAATCATTACCATAAAGTCACAATATACACAACCTTACTTTCCAATAGTATAACATAGATATACGAAATCATCATGCCTTAAAAAAATCAACTTTAGAAACATCCTCTAAAGAATACACATTTTTAACAACTTTAAAACGAAGGATTTGATATGCAAATGAATGTAGTAAAATCATAAGTAGCCCCTCGGGCGACAACATGTTTCATAATCAGCCCCTTGGGCATGCCTCACAATCCCTCAGCACCTCACAATCACTCAGCACCTCACAGTCACTCATGCCTCCCAATCACTCATCAGTCGCACTCGTTGCACTCACTGGGGGGGGGGGGCTGCACAGACTCCAGAGGGGCTCCTTCAGCCCAAGCGCTAATATCACTCAGCACCTCACCATCACTCTTGGCCCTCGGCCACACTCGGTGGAACCACTCAAAAGCCCCTCGGGCAAATTAGTAAAACAGGGTACTCGACCCGAAAACATCATTTTTAATGCTCATGTAGTGTAAATCAGGATGAGTTTCAAATAAAATAGTATGAACCATGATGCTGAGTAAAATCATCAACAATTAGTGAGGAAAACAACAGTAAAAAGCCCTTAAAGGGTATAAACAGATCGGCACGAGGCCCCAAACATGGCTTATAGCCCAAATATTTCACCAATCTTTAGAACATAATTTAACATAAGGTTTTGAGTAAATATGCAACTCATTAGTTGTCGCGGGGGAGGACCTAGTCCAATCCAAAAATCAGTACGCGCCACATACTCATCATCCAACATGTGCGCCATTCCAAAATCAGTGAGAAAATATGCAGTCCGGGGTTCCATACCCTCAGGACAAGATTTATAACCATTACTTACCTCTACCGGGCCACAACACTTGTCCACAATGCTCTTTCCCCTCAAATTGGCTCCCGATTGCACCGAATCTAGCCAAAATCAGTTTAACATCATCAATATATATCAAAGGAACTCAACCCAATCGAAAATTATCAAATTACACAAAAATCTCAAAATTCGGCCAAACCCGAACCCCGAGCCACGTCTCGGAACTCGATAGTTTTTACATTACTATAAACCTCGTCCTCCCACGATTCTACTCATACCCAAATCATCAAAAACGAATCACAATCGCCTACCTAACACCTTAAAATAATTTCCAATTCTCCACCCCCTTCTTCCCAAACTTTTCCTACTCAGACCCTTAAATTTTCAAGCCTAATCCGAACAAAATAGCATAGGAACGATGTTAGCAACCAAATAACTTACCTTTGCCGAATAATCTGGAATTTCCCTCTCTAAATCGCCTTCAATGAACTCCTCCAGCATGCAAATTGATGAAAAATAAGAAATTTTCGCGGAGGGTCCTTTTTATACTGTTTCTACCCAACCATTTCCTTTAGCAAGTGTCTAATTTGACCCCTCGTCACTACCTCTCTGAGGTTAGGCGGGCTACTTACTAAGTACACATTGTTTTTGTACTGATGTTACACTTGCTGTGCATTTTATTGCAAAGGTACTTTCATAGCAATGTGGAGGATTCGGAGACTTAGGCGAGCTGCATCATTCGGAGGTGATCCGTAGCTCACAGAGTCTCCCTCGTACTATATTTATTTTTATTTTTAAATTCCCTTGTCCAATTTGTATTTCAGATAGGGCTGGTGATGATTGTATCAATTCTTCGAAATTGCTCATGTATTTGTGACACCGGGTTCTGGGATGTGTTGGGATATATTTGCTAAAGCATAATATTTTAAACTATTATCTTACTTGACATATTTTATTTAGTTAATATGTAATAAAGTGAAAGGAAATTCTTTTCATAAATGTGAAAACAAAAAAAATTATTTCAATTAATTAATGATTGGCTTGCGTGACAATGATGTCCGACGCCATCAAGACTTTATGGATTTTGGATCGTGACAACATGGTATCAGAGCTCTAGGTTCCCTTAGGTCTCACGAGTCATGAGCAAGTCTGGTAGAGTCTTGCGGATCGGTACAGTGACGTCTGTACTTATCTTCGAGAGGCTACAAGGCTGTTAGGAGTACTTCCCTTCTTGATTCCTCATCGTGCGATTTGATTCCTTTGAGGCTTATGCCTATGTTTGTTCCTACTCAATCTTACGCGTCGCGAAACGCTTGCTATGAATCAGGAACTTGAGGAATTGAAATGGTGATACGGATGTAATTCGAGATGTTTCCATGTATAATTGGTTGGGGCTGTTGTTATGGCCCTGCAAAAGAATAATATGTTGTTTCAGCTCAGTAGCTGTGTTTCTGAGAACGTTAAGGCTATGATCAGGTATTGATGATGCTTGCGATTGGTTATCGTGTGATGTCAATATGATGATAGAATGCTTTCCTGTGTGTTGAGGGTGATGAATGATTTTAAGGGAGGTCTTCTGAGAGTGTGATTTCGAGATTTCGGTATTTTAGTTCTGGCAAAGGAAAGGCATTTGGATTATGAAAGGTATGGTTGGGTTCGATAAAGTAGTAAGATTTGGTGTCTTCAAGTGAGGTGGGATATGCACCTGTGACGTGAAGTCGTCGTCATTGATCGAATGGAATATGTTAAGTTTGTCGGTGCTATGGGTTCTTCGGTTGCGTGGAGTCAGAGTATTGAGAAGAAGTATTAAAGAATGCGGTTGGCAGAGACCATGATGTGCGGTGTTTCAGTACCGGATAAGTGTTGATAATGAAGGCAGCTAGAGAAAGATGATCTTCGAAGAGCCTGAAGTCATGGTGATCTGCTAGTTTGAGAGCTATAGAGAAAGATCCTGAAGTGAGGCTAGGCGGTAGCCATTTCTAGGAGGCCAGGTGTAAGAAGCGGAAGTCGATCAGTCACAAAATGGGGAAGCGGCAACATAGCTTGGAATTTGAAGATATTGTCGCGCATTTAATGGATGTCCATGAAGAGCGGACGGACTAGTAAAGTTGATACACGAAGCAGGGCGTAATATGGGGTATTGAAGTTGTAGAGAGCGTGCATTTCAGCGTCGTTGGAAGGTGCCCGCGGGTGATTTCCACATGTGGGTTATCTCCTGTGAATGGGTTAGCGGTGGCATGGTTGGCAAGTCTCTGTGAGGGGTTCTAGTGGCTATTCGGTAGGAGGCAGAATTTGTGAATGATGCTAGAGAATTTGAGTATTTAGGGAGTGCTAGCAAGAGGATTTGGAAGAATTGGACGGATTGGTTGAGCTAGATCACGTTATCAAAGGAAAAAGGATCTCGGTAGGGTCTAGAGTGGTGAAATGAGTAGCTTCGGGCTAAGTGGGGGAGTCCCACCATCTGCAATTTGGTTGTAGAGTTGTCTTCTCATAGGGTTGCGGATTGTCGACGTGTTGGCAAGTTATTTCAGCTAAGGGAAAGGAGTAAAATGGTGATTGTGCGTGGGATTTGATGAATGTGTGCAAAAGTTGGCCCTGTCGGATCAGGGTTAGGCTTTGGAAGATTCATAATTTTGCTTAAGGCATAGATGAGTTGTCAGGGTAGTGACTCAGTCACATGTTTTATTGAAAGGGGTTTCCACGTGCTAGGAGAGCCTTGGAGTTGTTTGTATTCGGGTCCATTCAGAGTGGGTGACTCTCAATAGCGGTCCTAGTGAGTTCAAAAGTTAAGAATGCTGCGCTTAAGGGTTTCAGGCAGCAGTATAATAAAGAATCGAGCTTTGCAGAGTAATTTCTGAGAAAAAGGAAGATGGTTGGAATGTTCTATGATATGTTTCAGCGTGTAGGATATTATTGGAGGAGTGAGAGAAATAAACTCCGGATTGTAGAAAGATTATCAGGAGGGTATGAGACGGGTTGTGGGATTTAGGCGGCATAGTCTCGTGAATCAAGGTCACTCGAGATGAGTGAGGGTTGAGTTTGCTATGAGTTGAAGGAAGTTGGTATTATTCCTGAGGCAATTGAAGATGATTAAAAGAAAATAGATTGATTAGACATGGTTGAACTGGCACATTTACGGCAGTGATCAGTTCCTTCGATGTGATTAAGTTATACATGTGGTTTGTGCCGGTGTGTGCGGGGCTTGTCAGCCGTCGTAATGGATTCCATGTGGGAGCATTTGAGTGCTATGGCCTGTCAGGTATAGGCGGATCTTGGAAGGGTTATAGTGGTATAGACTACTACTTAAGAATTTGCATGCTGGGTGATTGTGGAAATTCACTCGTGTTTTGAGAGAGTACTCTTGAATTGAGTTAAGTAAAAGGTTTCTATATGATGAATTGTTCACCCTATTGGTGGTTCAGAAGTTATGATGGAATTCTTGCGCTACCTCATATCGGCATGTTAGGTGCAGTAAGCAGTATGTAACTGGGAGTAAGAATCGATATTGCGATTCAGTGTTAATAATGAAGTCATGAGCTCGGAAGAGCAAGAAAAAGATATTCGAAAGTTCAGAATAAGCTGGTGTTATCTTCAGCGTCACCTGAGATCGATATTCGGTGAAAGAGGCTTTGTACCCTGGTCATGGGTTCTTGATGTGCTTTGCGGCCTTAGTGTGGTCGGTGTTATGGATGGGCAGACTTGTTTCCTTGTGTGGAAGGTCGTGGAAGCATGACCGCGAAAAGATTGTATAAGGTGTGACATGTAGTCGCTTGATGGATTGAAGATTTGGACTGAGTATAAAGAAGTGCAATATTGTTTATTTGAGAATCTACGCCTGGAGGGCGTTCGGTTCAGTTGATTATGGATTATGGGGTGTTTGTCCCGGTGATGATGGTTGTTCTCGTGTATTATGAGAGAAAGTGGGTTAATATGGACCCAAGTAAAAACTATTAGCTTAGTTGGTGCGAGAAAGGTAGACTCGATGTTTGTGGATGGATCTAAATACAATTATGGGCTGCGTATGAGCCAGGCATGCTCATTTCAGTAGAGCGCTTTTCATGGAAAGGTATTAGAACATCGGATGTTGTTCCGTCTTCGTCAAATTCATGTGTTATTATGATTGTGCCGTGTGAGTTGTGAAACAGCTTGATAATTTCCTATGTGTTGATGTCCCGCGTAGTGGGGATGTTATGCGACAGGAATAGCTCTTGAGATCCAGAGTGTGTGTGTGTGTGTGTGTGTGTATATATATATATATATATAT
>ML303647.1:0-42965 GCA_005239505.1 Nicotiana paniculata
TGACTGAGAGGCTTGCCCGAGAGGCTTTATTGTGAGTGATACTGTGCCCGAGGGGTTTATATTCTATGAAAATGTTGTTTTCACACTTCTTTACACTAAGCCTCTGATAATAAATGTTGAAAAAAAAGTTTTCATACGAGATTTTTAAATGGAAACCGGAGTTTTATGAAATATTCGGAATTGTAGATTCCTGATTTGATTTGTTCATTTCCACTGTTATTCACTATATGGATTTTCATGATTTAAATTGCTCGTCACTACACTCAAGTTTTTAGTTANTCTGCAACTCTGTGTGCAGATCCAGGTACCGGACCATCTCGCTAGCTGATTTCCGGATGAGCTTGGAGTTGTCCGAGGATTGAGGTAGCCGCTCAGCGTCCCCAGCTCACCTCCTTCCTTCCCTCAGATTATAGTTTCGTTTGGTCTTTTGTACCTCAGACTTTTGTTGTAGCAAGTCATTGTTGTATATTGTATTTTCAGTCTTAGATACTCATGACAGTTGACTCCAGATTTTGGGGAAGCGTGTATTTGTTTTATCTCCTTCTAATATTTTTTAAATCTGCTAAATATTTGGGAAATTATGGGATATATTGATAATCTGAAATGGTTGGCTAGCCTAGTTCCATGTTAGGCGTCATCACGACCGACTTAGGATTTGGGGTCGTGACATTATTATTTGCTAGGTCTATTGGAACGGTTATATTCTCTATTGCAACAATTCACAATTGTAATTTCTTATATTTATGGAAGCAAAATCAGGAATATTTTCCTATTCAATGAAATTTTTTACACAATAACTTATATAAACCACGAAATAAAATTAAAATATCCAACTAGCATTATCCATATATAAAAATAAAATATAAATACATTGATTGATCACAATTCGAAAGTCAAAATAGATGAGTTTGCATACTACAAGTTCTATACTAAAATATTCTTAAACATAATATTAGAAAGTCTAACAACGATCAACAACACTCAAGTAAGGTCTTCGTCACTGCTTTCATACGCAATCGCTGCACCTACAAAAGAAAATGAGAAATAACTAAATAAATATTTTAGGATAATTGAATCACGAAGTAATTGAATGACTATCCACAAACTAAATTCTTAAATTTCTCGGCAGATTTTCCTTTGTAAATATGACTATCCTAAAATTTTCAACATACTCAAAACATCATTTGTAAATACCACTATTCCAAAATTTTCAACCTGCTAAAAAATGATACAATTTGCATGTAGAACCTAAGATCCATCTACAAATCATAAGATGAGTAGTTGTACTTTAAGCAACATACAACAAACCAAAATCCGCAATAGACAAACCAAATCAAACAACTCTCCAGCCACTTTTTTAAGCAGTACAATTTGCCTTGACATCTTCGAATATTATTACATCACAAAATAACATCACCTAAATAATATTAAGTCTGACAGCTATGGAACAATATTAAGTCCGACGCTAACAAAAAGAGAATCTCTAAATTACATATTAATGATATGATCTAAAGAATTCAAGCATGACAGGGCATAATCAAGAAACAAAATCCACTAATTCATCTGAAAGATATACAAAGTAAGTTAAAAGCCATTGCATGGCAGAATAGCTGCATTAATAAGAACTATAAGAACAGTTTATGGAAACTATACACATAAAGATAAACAAAAATGGATCTCCAAAATTACGTGTTAATGACTTGAGCTAAACAATCCAAGAAGGTTCCAAGAAGCTACCATGCAAAACAATCCAATCCTCAATACTCCAGCTTTAGACTACATGTCATATGATCTTTTGATCCCACTCTATCACACAACTATTGCTACATTCACACAGTTGCCTCAGATAAAACTAATTGAATACCAAAAACATCACACTAGAACATATAGCAGGTTAACTGGTAGTGGTCAATGTCAATCACAATGTTAAAAGAAGTAAAATTCAACTCTTCAATAATCCAAAAGTAATATAGGTGTTCCAACGCAATGAAAATACATCCCTATAGAAAAATAAGCATTATATGAAGAATATAAAACAAGTATCTGCAAATACTAATATTTGATCATATGAAATCTCACTTGTTACATAGGCCGAAAGGGGAAAAGATTACATCATACATATAAATAAGTACTATTTCAACCCAAACAACATAGTAGTTTAAGAGACACGATAAGAACTAATTTGACATACACACTGGTCCATCCACCCAACATGAAAGCAACTGTAGTTTTTTACTTTTTTTATATTCACGACTCATGTTATTAAAGGAATCTCTTTTCAATTGAAAATTTAGATGTGACTGCTCTTGCATGTGTAAATGGAGCTATCAAAGTCTCTCAACTTTCGCTTTCTCTCTTAATTTTCTTACTCGTTTTTTTCTTAGCAAAAGAACAGTCCCACTTTATTTCATGCAATATGCAATATTAAATCAGTATTTTTTTAATTTTAAATATGCAATATTAATACTTGGAATGTGTTGGCCTTCTTTGTTTCTACCAGTAACGACCTGGCCAGTCGTTTTGAGAGTTAAAGCCTCGCTCCCTTGTTTACTGCGTCCCACATATCTCTTCTGCTTATGTGTCTTGCCGGGAGGTTTTTGTTGTGATTTCCGAGTGTTTTGGGACACTTAGTCCCTAAACAGAAGCTTAAGTCTTAGAATTTTAACTGAAATCGGAACTGTGTGAAGACGATTCCGCAATGGAGTTTCATCAGTTCTGTTAGCTCCGTTGGGTGACTTTGGACTTAGGGGCATGTCTGAATTCTGTTTTGGAGGTCCATAGCTCATTTAGGCTTGAAATGGAGAAAGTCAAATTTTTGGAAATTTTGATCGGTAGTGGAATTTTTGATATTGGAGTCGGATTCCGATTACTGAAGTTGGAGTAGGTCCGTAAGGTTGAATATGAAATGTGCATAAAATTTGGGGTCAATCGGACGTGGTTTGATAGGCTTCGACATCGAATGTAGGAATTTGAAGTTTCAAGTTCATTAAGTTTGAATCAGAGGGTGATTTGTGTTTTTAGTGTTGTTTGATGTAATTTAAGGGCTCTTCTAAGTTTGCATGGTGTTTTACGACTGGTTGGTATGTTTGGTTGAGGTCCCGGGGGCCTCGGATGTGTTTCAGATGCTTATCAGACCATTTTGGACTTAGGAAGATTGCAGAAATTGCTGGTGTCCTTCAGTTACAGTGTTTTTTTTCGCATTCGCGAGGGGGATCTCGCGTTCGTGAAGAGGAACTGGAGGAAGGTGTGACTTTGTGTAACGCGTTCGTGATGGATCTCCCGCGTTCGTGATGGATCTCCCACGTTCGCTAGGCATTGAGGTCCTTGGTCTACGCATTCACGATGTAGGTCCTGCATTCGCGTAGAGGAATTGGCCAACTGGATCCCCAACCCCTTTTGCCTATGCGTTCGCGACATTGGTCCCGCATTCGTGTACGGGTGAGCTAAGTGTTCTTTGCATGTGCAACTTAGGATTCAAGTTCGTGATTGAGGATTTTGGGATGAGGTAAAGTTGTACTTCACGAACGTGAGGGAGTGGTCGCGTTCACAAAGAAGAAATCACTTGGCAGACTTATATTATTTCAAAAACGAGGGTTTGGCCATTTTTATCAAAACTTGAGTTTGGGAGCTCAGATTTGGACGGAATTTTGAGGGATTTTCAGAGACATCGTTTGGGTAATGATTCTACACTCTATTTTGGTTATATACCACTAATCTATCATTAATTTCAGATTTTGGGGTTGAAATTTGGGAAAAACTGGAAGTTCTTCAACTAAGATTTTAAGTTTTGAAAGGCGATTTGTGGTTGGATTTGAGTAATTTTTATATGGTTGGACTCATGAGTGAATGAGTGTTCATATTTTATGACTTTTACCCGATTCCGAGACATGGACCCGGGGAGGCTTTTTGGGATGATTTCCTAATTTCTTGCTTTAGCTTAGATTTCATTGATTAGATTAGTTTCTTATAATTATATTTATGGTATGTAATTGATTTTGGCTAGATTTGGGCCATTTAGAGTGGTATATTCGTGGGAAAAGCAATGCTACCGATTGGTTTAGCTTGGTTCGAGGTAAGTAGCTTGCCTAACCTTGTGTGGGGGAAATCCCCTTCGGATTTGTGTCACGACCCCAAATCTAATTGGCCGTGATAGCGCCTATCGTGGTACTAGGCTAGCCAAATTTACTAAAAATATCATAAGGTTCCCAATTAATACATAAATTATCCCATGTTTCATAATAGTTTCCCCTTTTAAGCATTTCAAACAATAAAAATGATCGGAACGTCGAAACATAGCCCCCAACATCTAGAGTCAACCGTCATGAGCATCTAAGAAGTGATACAGTCTAATATAAATTCTCTACTACAACAAGTCTGGGAACTAAAGTAAAATGACAGAGTAGGAAGGAGAAAGAGTTGGCTGCGGACGCCGAGCAACTACCTCACAATCTCTGAGCAATGCTCCAAATGGGGTGGCTCTACTATCGCCCTTCCCCGGTACTTGAATCTGAACACAAGGTGCAGGGAGTAACGTGAGTATACCAACTTAGTAAGTAACCAAAGCAACTAAATACTTAAGTGCAGTGCCGAGCATTTAAAAGTGATAGTTTCATAAAAACATGTACTAGTGAAAAACAAGTAAAGTAATCAAAAGACTACATTTACCAAATACTTTAAAAACTCTAGTTCCCCTTCTAAACTTGCATAAAACATTAACTCAATGTTCATTAAAGAGACTCAGTGTAAAATGAGTGAGAAATAATGATCTCACACTTTATAGCCTCTCGGGCACAATATCACTCATACGTAAGGTCCCTCAGTCACTCGTGACTCCTCTATTAGTACTCAATGCTCACACTCAGCACTCTCACTCAACAGGTACCATGTATCGACACAAAGTGTTGCGGCGTGCAACCCGATCCACATAGCGTATGCTGCGGCGTGCAACCCGATCCAAATAGTTTATCTATATGCTGCGGTGTGCAGCCCGATCCAAATAATAGTCGACTGCGCTCACTGGGGGTGTACAGAGTCCTGGAGGGGCTCCTACAACCCAAGTGCTATATCGTTGCGGCGTGCAACCCGATCCAATATATATATATATATATATGCTGCGGCGTGCAGCCCGATCCATATAATATCTATATATGTTGCGGCGTGCAGCCCGATCCATAACTATCCTCAAAAACTCGGCTCTCGGCCTCACTCAGTCATCCTCTCAAGCCACTCGGGAAACTCATCTCAACATCACGGGACTCAGCCCCAAATACCTCATAGTATTCTAAAACATTATGATAACAGTGAAATAGCAACAAGTAATAAACATGACTGAGTTCACACATTTTCTATCAAAACAGTGTGAGAATAGTGTAAAAATACCCCTGGGGGTCTAAACAGTTCGGCACAAGGCCCCAAACGTGGCATACTGCCCATAATATAACATAAACCTCAAAATACAGGACATCTTACGATTTCAAGTCAAATACGCGGCATAATAGTCGCCACGGGACGGACCAAGCCACAATCCCTACCAGTGCATGCCCACACGCTAGTCACTTAGCATGTGCGTCACCTCATTTACCAAAACAAAGTGAAATACCAGGGTTTCATACCCTTAGGTCTGGAGTTACAATCGTTACTTACCTCAAACCGGCCTGAAAACTACTCATGCGGTGCTCTTGCCTCTCGAATCGGCTCCCAATGCTCTGAGTCTATCAAAATAAGATTAATAACATCAAAATATGCTAAGAAGACGAAACCCATTCGAAAAAAATATCAAATTTAACAAAAATTCCCTAAATTGGCCAAACCTGGCCCTCGAGCCCACATCTCATAATTCTATAAAAATCACAAAACTAGAATCCTCATTCACTCACGAGTCTATCCATATAAAATTCATCAAAATCCGACTTCAATTTCCCACTCAAATCATCAAAAGAATTTCTCCTTTTCCTCCCATTCTTCCCCAATTCTACTCAAATTCTTCAAATTAATGATAAAAATCGAGACTAAATCATGGAATTAAACCAAATGTGATTGAAGGACACTTACCGCAAGAACCCCATTGAAAATCCCTTCAATTTCTACCTGCTCCCGAACTCTCTAATGTGTTTTATGGTTTTTTGACTTAAAGCCTCATTTATCAACTTAAAGTTTCTGCCCAGGGAATTACTCACTGCGATCGCGAGACTCCACACGCGATCGCGAAGAACAAATATGCTGCCCCACTAATTTACCCTACGTGATAGCATACATCAACACGCGATCGCGATTCAAGAAGACTCAAACCCACGCGATCGCATACTCCCTTCTGCGATCGCATAGAACAACTTGACCAGCCCCCTCCGCTAAGCTTACACGATCACAGGAACCCCTACGTGATCGTGTAGGAGAAAACCAGAGCCAAAACACCAGAAAAGTCTGCCAGCATTCAAGACCAAAAATTGATCCGTTAACCACCTGAAACTCACCCGAGGCCCTCGGGACCTTAACCAAACAAGACAACACATCCCATAACCTTATTCAAACTTCGTCGAGCCTTCAAAACACCAAAACATCAAATTCACCTCGGATTTAAGACTATGAACTTTGAAACTTCTAAATTTCACCAAAGATACCGAAACCATCCAAAACACTTCCGATTGACCTGAAAATTTGCACACATATCCAAAATGACACTACGAACCTGCTCCAACTTCCGGAATTCCATTCCGACCCCTATAGCCTATTTTTCACTGCTGATCAAAAATCACAAAAAACTAATTTTCGCCAATTAAAGCCTAATTCTACACCGGACATCAAAACCACATTCTGAACACACTCCTAAGTCCTAAATCACCTAAAGAATCTATCCGAACCATAAAATCTACATTCCAAGGTTGTTTACCAATAAGTCAACTTTCGATTGACTTTTTCCATGTAACGACCCGACCGATCATTATAAGAATTAACGCCTCGATCCCCTATTTACAATTTCTCCCATGTCTAATTATGTTATTGGAACCTGTCGGTGCATTGAGTGATGAAATCTGGGGTGATTTTGGACACATAGTCCATAATTGTGGATCTTAGCTTTAGAAATATAGTCGTAGCTAGAGCTGTGGGAAGACGGATCTGGAATAGGATTCCATCGACTCCGTTAGCTCCGTTGGGTGATTTCAGGGTTAGGAGCATACTCGGAATGTGTTTTCGAGGTTGGTTGTGGATTTAGGGTTGAATTGGCGAAAGTTAGTTTTTTGGCGAATTCACTCGGAATGGATTTCTGGAAGTGACAACAAGTCCGTAATGTCATTTATGACCTCTGTGCAAAATTTGAGGTCATTCGGATGAGTTTAGACGTATTTCGGCCTCAGATGTGAATTCTAGAATTTTCCTAAGTTCCTAGGCTTGAATCTATGCACAATCGATGAATTTGATGTTATGAGACGTGTTTTTAAGGATCGATATAGTTCGAATAAGGTCTTAGGGTTGGTTGAGGTCCCGAGGGCCTCGGGGTTGTTTCAGATGCTTAACGGGAGAATTTGGAACTTATCAAATTGCTGAACCAGACCTTCTTCTGGTGTTTTCGCACCTGCGAAGGTTGTCCCACAGGTGCGGACACGCAGGCACGATAGGGCTGATCACAGGTGCGATGGTGAGGGATTTGACCAGTGGTCGCAGGTGCGACCTGGGTTCCGCAGGTGCGAAACCGCAGGCACGACCAAACGACCGCAGGTGCGGCCCCAGTGGACTTAAGTGAATTCCACACCTGTGATGCTTTTTCCGCAGGTGTGGTACCGTAGGCGCAGTGATCGGGACCGCAGGTGCGAGATCCCTGTGTGTTTATTCCAAAAATCCGAGGGTTGAATTTTATAAGTCTAAAATCATTTAAGAGATCGAGAATTGGCGATTTTCAGTGGTTTTTGAAGAGAAGGATCATAGGTAACATTTTCTAATCCTAATTCATTGTTAGACCATTAATCCACGTTGTTTTCTTTAGTTTAATTATCAAAAAATGGGGGAAAACCATGGGAACTTGATGAAACTTCCCCAAACCGAAATTCTGAGAATTTAAGGGGCTTTTGGCATCGAATTTCGATGTTTCTAGTCGAGTGAGTTCGTGAGTGAATGGTTTTCCAGAAAATATAACTTGTACCCGATTCCGAGACGTGGACCCGAGGGGCATTTTGGTCAAAATTCCTAATTTCGCGTGTTAGCTTCGAATTTATTAGTTATTTTGATTTCTTGAAATGATATTTACATTATGCAATCGAATTGAATAGATTTGGGCCATGCGGAGTTGGATACTCGTGGCAAGAGCGTGATTATTGGTTGATTAGCATAATCGAGGTAAGTGGTTTGCCTAACTCTGTGTTGGGAAATTCCCTTAGGCATTTATAACTGATTTTTTTTGACATAAAAAAAACCCGTGTACGTGAGGTGACGAGTACGTGCATGGGGTATTCTCAATAAATCCATTGTTTCCTTTTATGATATAGTTCATCTTCAATTCCTATTACTTCTGTTATTGGTTTATCTGAGTAGCGACTTAAGATTCTATCAAGTCCAACGATTTTACCTGATTTTCCACTCGTTACTATTATTTCAAACTGGGTTAAGTACCTTTCCTCTATATTTGCCAACTGTTTTCCCAAACTTTTGAATTACGCTATATCTGATATACATCTCGCATTACATATTTACATTAGGACTGCGGGCTATGACCTGAGACTTTCCCGTGCATTGTATTGCATATTTACATAGGGACTGCAGGCTACAACCTGAGACTTTCCCTTCCCTTGCGTTGAATATTTATATTGGGAATGCGGGCTATGACCTGAGACTTTCCCGTGCATTGTATTGCATATTTACATAGGGACTGCAGGCTACAACCTGAGACTTTCCCTTCCCTTGCATTGAATATTTATATTGGGAATGCGGGCTATGACCTGAGACTATCCCGTGCATTGTATTGCATATTTACATAGGGACTGCGGGCTACAACCTGAGACTTTCCCTTGCATATTTAGATTGGGTCCGCGGGATATGACCTGAGACTTTCCCATGCATTGTATTGCATATTTACATAGGGACTGCGGGCTACGACCTGAGACTTTCCCTTGCATTGCATTGCATATATATATTGGGACTGCGGGCTATGACCTGAGACTTTTCCTTGCATTGCATAGCATATTTACATTGGAACTAGGGGCTATGACCTGAGACTTTCCCTTGCATTGCATTGCATATTTACATTTGGACTGCAGGCTATGACCTGAGACTTTCCCTCGCATTGCATTGCATATTTACATTGGGACTACGGGCCGAGACGTGAGACTTTCCCCTGTATTGCATTGTACGACTATCTACTGATTTATTTGCTGTGCAGAACTGAGATTTACTACTTCGTTCTTTCCGGTTCACTTTACTTCCTGTTAATTATTACTGTTTTTACTTATCTGTTAATTATATTTGTTTATTTTTGAAAACTCAGTAGAGCCGTAACCTAACCTCGTCACTACTTGACTGGGGTTAGGCTTGGCACTTACTGGGTACCGAATGTGGAGTAGTCACGCCCTTCTGTGCATGTTTTATCATGTGCAGACCCAAGTTCCAATGCACCGTTCCGGAGTCAGTAGAGTAGCATATCTTCGGGATACTTTGAGGTATTTCTGCAGCGTCCGCAGAGCTTCTGAGTCCCCCCTCCTATATTAGCATAGTTATAGTTTGTATATGAGGCTACACTTTCATTTTCAGTTTGTATATTGAACCATAGAGTTTAGCTTGTGATGTTGGTGACATTCCGGGTTTTGGGAAGTACAAACTGTATATGCTGAGTAGTTACCTTATATCTAGTTGATATCCTTTTTGTCTTTATTTTATTGATTCTGTTGTTTTCCGCATGTTTCTAGGCTTACCTAGTCATAGAGACTAGGTGCCGTCACGATACCTTTCGGAGGGTAAATTGGGTCGTGACATTCCAACTATTGAACCAAGTTAAGAGACTAAGTGTCTCATTTCTCTCCAAAAATCGCTCTGAACCCGAGCCAATCAATCTATCACAACATAATGAAGCTGAACCACATATAATGAAGCAGAAATGGGGGAAACGAGGATATTACTCTCGGAATGATCGGTCGGGTCTACAATTTGGTACTGAAATTGATATGTGAGCGCTGTGTACGCGAGGTGACGAGTGCGTACATAGGCTATTTATTGCAATTACCTGATTTTACTAAGTAATTACCTATTTTCACCTTAATTGAGTATACTAGCATGTGTAATTATCCTGTTAGCCTAGAATATCATGTCTACGTGTCTTTATTGCTTAACACAATTGTTGCAGCGTGCTCAGTGAATTCCTGTTTTCCTTTTTTTGACATAAAGTTAGCCTAAATTGTAGATTCTCTTGCTAAAACTTTTATATTCAAATTGTTTGAGCTGTGTATTTTCTTTGGGACTAAGGGACGGTATCCCGGGAAATCCCCCTGCATGTTTACTTTTGAGACTATGAGGCGGTCCCTCGGGAGTTCTCCCTGCACATTTAGTTTTGAGACTATGAGGCGGTACCTCGGGAGTTCTCCCTGCATATTTATTTTAGGACTACGAGACGGTATCTCGGGAGATCCCCTGTTGTTTATTTTCATGTGTTGGACTATTATTTGTTGTATTTCCTTTTGCTTAGTTCCAGTCTATTATTATACTATGTATTTTCTGCTTCATTTATTATTTACCATTGGTCCTGACCTGACCTCTTCACTACTCGACCGAAGTTAGGCTTGGCACTTACTAGGTACCATTTTGGTGTAGTCATGCTACTCTTCTGCACATGTTTTCATGTGCAGATCCAGGTACATCTTTCCAGCCTCATTATTAGTCGTACACTGTTGCTGCTACAGAGACTTCAAGGTAATCTGGTGCGTCCGCCGACCTAGGAGTCCCCCTCTTTTCCTTTTTGTGTAGTTCTTCTTCTACTATTTCCAGAATACTGATGTATAGAACTTATAGTAATTTTTGAGAAGCTTGTGACTTATGATGTTCCGAGTCTTGGGAAAATTCTTCATGTATTTTGTTGAGAGTTGTTATTTTACATGTCGATCGGCATTTCTATCACTGTTTCATTTATGTACTATTAATGGTTTAGAGTTATGTTTCATTTCTATTGTTTTTCCGCAAATGTTAGGATTACCTAGTCATAGGGACTAGGTTCCATCGCGACCTCTCACAGAGGAAATATTGGGTCGTGACAAGTTGGTATCAGCGCTCTAGGTTCATAGGTGTTGTGAAACACAAGCCGATTTATTAGAGTCTCGAGGATCAGTATGGAACATCTGTACCTATCTTCGGGAGGCTATGGAATTGTTAGGAACAATTATATTTCTTTGATTTCTTGTCGTACAAAATTCATTGATATCAAATTCTAAAATACTATATTCTATTCTTTCTCACAGATGGTGAGGACCCGTACCGGAGGATCTGACGACCAGGAACCCATGTCCCCTGCTAGAGGCCGGGTTCGGGGTAGAGGAAAATCACAGGGTGCAGCCAGAGCACCCGCGCAAGCTGCGACAGAGGAGCCCCTAACAGCTTCAGCTGGAGGGTAGGCACCGAAGGTGCCCATTGCTGCACCAGCCCTCCAGGAGACTCTAGCCCAGTTCATGAGCGTGTTCAACACCTTAGCTCAGGTTGGATTGATACCACTAGCTCCTGCCACATCCCAGGACAGGGGAGGGGCACAGACTCCCGCAGCCCGTACTCCTGAGCAGAGGGTCCATGCCTTTTTCTTGTAGATACAAAGACTTCCTTTTCTTATAAAGGATCTGAAGTTTCCTTCTCGTTTTCCTAGTTACATGAAAGTGAGTTAGCATTCTGGGTGATCTACCATGAACTAAACAAGAGCCGAAGTTGAGAAATATTTTGCCATGATTTGCTAGTTACACACCAACTTAGAGTGAACTAAAGCAAAACTTCTTTTTCCAGCAGTGTGAGGATTCTTCACTTTTTCCATTTCTCAATATTAATTTGGGACATTCTCTGCAAGAAGAAAGAAACATCAAACAACAACTTACAAGTAGGACGTGAGAATTATATAGTAAACACAATAGAAGCTAAATAAAAGAATATTAAAAGAAGCACCAGGTGAAAGAAGTACCAGGTATAACTATTTATTAGCCAATGAAAAAATTAGAACCATGTTATTTCGCAAAAGAAGTAAACGAGAGATCGAGCCAAGTGAAAAACCTATATGTTGAGTGTTTTATACTATTTGTTGAGTGTTTTCTATACATTTTTCATCCAATAGTTACTCCTTGACGAACTTGAAAACTAACTAGTATATATGTAAGGACAATAAGGTTCTGTCTATGAGTATGAAACAATAAGGTGTACTGAAACCTATTTTCAAACAATCATACCACCATTCTGTTTATATTCTTGAAATTATTTAGGTAAAATTGAGCAGTTGAATCTTTTTCCTTCAATAGCAAATTATAATACATAAGAATTTTGGACTTGGAGGAATTCTACAAATCAAAACAAAACATCAAGTGAAAAACATCTTAATGTACAAAACACTACAAAATATGATTAGTCCTAGATATGTGTTCAGAGTGAAACAACTAATAACCTATTGTAACCAATTGGCTAGTCTTTAAAAGTAGCACTAGCAGCGAACAGAGTGTATATGCAGTAGCAACAAAGTAAAAAGCGAAAAAAATCCAGCAACCATTAAGCAGAGAAAGAAGGGAAAAAGACAACAACAGTGTATACATACTATCAAACCAACAAGCTAGATTTATCTTTGTCTAGTCTTTAAAAATAGAATTAGCAACAAATAGAGTGTGTATGCAGTAGCAACAAAGTGAAAAATGAAAAAAAAATAGCAGCAATTAAGCAGAGAAAGAAGGGAAAAATGCAACATCAATGGCCAAAAAGGAGGAGGAAACATCTCTAGGAACTTTAAGAAGAAGTTCAAGAAGAAGAAGAAGAAGAAGAAGAAGAAGAAGAAGAAGAAGAAGAAGAAGAAGAAGAAGAAGAAGAAGAAGAACTTTAAGAAGAAGTTCAAGAAGAAGAAGAAGAAGAAGAAGAAGAACAAGAAGAAAGAAGTACACATACATGGAGTTTCTCTGAGTTCCAATACCTAAGGAGTTCCTTAAACTAAGAAGCTGGAACACCTTCAGGGATATTTTGTAGTCGAGTTTTATCATTTTGATAGGGGTCAAAGTGATCTTTTTTCAATCTACTCTTGTGATTTCTCCAGGTAGCTTGCGCTGATTCCAAAGTATACTTTTTTCAGGTTCAGGAATAGCATATTTATCCTACAATTGATGTCAAATTTGTTAGTGCAGAAAATATGAAGGATTTTCAACCAAAATTAAAAATTAAGAAGTTCAGACCTTGGTATATTCCCATATATCCTCTTTTGTGTCCATCTTCCTCCAATCATAAATATCAAGAGGAGATAAAGTCACATTCCTTGCCAATGTGTCACGACCCGGTTCACCCTCCGAAGGTGTCGTGATGGAACCTAGTCTCTACGACTAAGTAAGCCTACTATAAGGGGGAAAACTGAAATAAAACACAAGTAATAACAGGGAATAAGGGAAATGATATAAATAACATACTGGCCGCTCGACTCATATAAAATATAACTCCCCAAGACCTGGAATGTCACAGACAGTCATAAGCTTCTAATCTAACAAAAACTGGAAAGTACATAAGAAAATCTCTACAAGCTATAATGGAAAGGGACTCGGAGGATTCTGCGGACGCGGTAGAAAAACCTTGCGGTCTCCTGGTAGAAGCAACGACTAACCACGAGGCTGATGGCTCGTACATGGATCTGCACAAAAAAAACATGTGCATGAAAGGGCATGAGTACACCACATTTGGCACCCAGTAAGTGCCAAGCCTAACCCCAGTCAAGTAGTGACGAGGTCAGGTGAAGGCTCTACTAGATTTCTATATAAATCAATTTAAAACAGTACAAAGATAGGCAGTGTATACAGTAAACAGTTTAAGAAAGACAATATAAGTTCTACAGTAAAGAGAGTCCTCGGCTCGACACAATATATATCACAAGGTGGAATCTCCCGGGATACCATCCCGTAGTTCCAAATGATTATGCAGTACACGGGGATCTCCCGGAATACGTCCGTAGTCCCAAAGTAAATATGCAGTACAGGGGAATCTCCCGGAATACATCCGTAGTCCCAAAGTAAATATGCAGTACATGGGGATCTCCCGGAATGCGTCCGTAGTCCCAAAGTAAATATGCAATACATGGGGATCTCCTGGAATACGTCTGTGGTCTCAAAGTAAATATGAAGTACATGGGGATCTCTCAGAATACGTCTGTAGTCCCAAAGTAAATATGTAGTACAGGGGGATCTCCCGGAATACGTCTGTAGTCCCAATTTAACTATGCAGTACAAGGGGATCTCCCAGAATACGTCCGTAGTCCCAATTTAAATATGCTATGCAGGATGAATGACAAGCATAACATCGAGTTTACACAGTTTATACTAATCACATATAAGGAAAATAAGGTCTTAACTAAGCATGGCGCACATAAAATCAAGTAGGAAATTAAGCACGTAAGCATGCTTTCCTAATCTAAACTAAACAATCTATCATATGAGAGCAAGTTCATAGAAGCGAAAAAAACAACATATGTTTTAGTAAGGGAAACATGAGATTTTTGAAATAGCATCCCATGTACGTACTCGTCACCTCACGTACACGGCGTCCACACAACATTTAGCATCAAATATCCTAAGAGGAAGTTCCCAACACAAAGTTAGGCAAGCTACTTACCTCGACTGCTCAATTCAACCCGGAATCACGTTCTTGCCACGAGTACCAAACTCTGAATGGCCCGAATCTATTCAAATAAGTTTCATAATGTGTAATATCACCACAAGAAACTAGTTTAAACAAATTTGAAGCTAAAGCACTAAATTAGGGAAATCGCCAAAAACGTCCCCCGGGCCCATGTCTCGGAATCGAGTAAAAGTTACAAATTTCGGACACCCGTTCACTCGCGAGTCTAACCATACAAAAATTACTGGAATCGGATACCAAAATCTCGATCAAAACTCAAAAACTCGGTCTAAGAACTTTATCCAAAATTTTCCCAATTTTTTCACCCCAAATTCGAAATTAAAGGATGAATTTAAGCATAGATTCGTGGAAATTAGTCAAAATCGAGTAGGAATTACTTACCCAAATTGCCCGGGAGAAAATCCCTCCAAGAACAGCCTAATCCCGAGCTCTCAAGTCCAAATTGTGAAAATGACTTTAACCCTCAAAATTTTACTCTACGCGAACGCGATGCACTACTCCTTAGACCCTACACGAACGCGACTAGGCTCACACGACCGCGAAGAGCAAAGCTCAACTCCACTGCTGCCTCACTCCTTCTATGCGAACGTGGCCTAGCCCACTCAAACGCGATGACCAAGCTGCCTACTCTACGCGATCACGTTCATTTTCATGCGATCGCGATGCATTAAGTCCTGACTGTCCTATAATTGCCCTATGCAATCGCGTACTCCCACACACGATCGCGATGAAGAAAATCCTGCTGCACTCACACCAGAAAACTAGCAATCAATACAAGGCTAGAATGACCCGTTGAGCCTAAAAACTTAGAAAATTTTCCAAAATCCACAACGATGCCGAAACACGTCAAAACTAGTCTGAATGACCTCAAATTTGACACACATGTCACAAATGACACTACAAACCTATAGCCACTTTCGAAATCCCATTCTGAGCCCGATATCAAAATTTCACATATCGGCTGAAATCGCCGAAATTCTAACTTTCGCCAATTCAAGCCTAACTCTACTACAGACCTCGAAACCACATTTCAGACGCGCTCCTAACCCCGAAATCACTCAACAGAGCTGCGGAATCGACGAAATTCCATTCCGGACCCGTCTTCACACAAAAACCACGGTCCA
The DNA here is from genome assembly GCA_005239505.1 of Nicotiana paniculata. NCBI lineage: Eukaryota > Viridiplantae > Streptophyta > Magnoliopsida > Solanales > Solanaceae > Nicotiana > Nicotiana paniculata. Next base: position 15,945 of record ML303647.1, read on the forward strand.
ATTTCTAAGGCTTAAACTCAAAATTAGGGACTAAGTGTACCAAAACTCTTCGAATTTCATAGCTAATCACTCCGGCAAGTCCCAAAAGCAGAAACAAACATGGGGAAAGCAGTTATTAGGGGATTGGGGCTCTAAATCTCAAAACGACCGGCTGGGTCGTTACATTCTCCCTCTCTTAAAATAATCGTTCATCCTCGAACGAGTATAAAGACATATCTGAAGCTGTGAAAAGATGAGGGTACTGGCTGCGCATATCCTGCTCGGTCTCCCAAGTCGCCTCTTTGACCGGATGACCCCTCTACTAAACCTTTACTGATGCAATATTATTCGACCTGAGCTTTCTGACCTGCCTATCCAAAATGGCGACTGGCTCTTCAAAATGAGATAGATTTTTGTCCAACTGGACTGAGCTGAAATCCAATACATGAGCCGGATCACTGTGATACTTCCCGAGCATAGACACGTGGAATACCGGATGAACTCCTGCTAGGCTGGGAGGCAAGGAAAGCTCATAAACAACCTCCCCAACACGTCGCAATATCTCAAATGGGCCAATGAACCTCAGTCTTAGCTTACCCTTCTTCCCAAACCTCATAACGCCCTTCATAGGCGATACCCGTAGCAAAACTCGATCACCAATAATAAATGTTAAATCGTGAACCTTCCGGTCCGCATAACTCTTCTACCTGGACTGGGCTGTGCGAAGTCTCTCCTGAATCACCTTCACCTTGTCTAGGTCATCTTGGACAAAATCTGTACCTAACAATCGGGCCTCTCCCGGCTCAAACCAACTCACTGAGGACCGGCACCACCTACCGTACAAAGCCTCATATGGTGCCATCTGAATGCTGGACTGGTAACTGTTGTTGTAGGAAAACTCTTCGAGTGGCAAGAACTGGTCCCATGACCCTCCAAACTCCATCACACAGGCGCGGAGAATATCCTCAAGAATCTGAATCGTGCGCTCGGATTGCCCGTTCGTCTGAGAGTGAAAGGCTGTGCTCAGCTCCACCCTGGTGACCAACTCCTGCTGTACGGCGCTCCAGAACCGTGATGTGAACTCGTACCTCTGTCTGAGATGATAGATACTAGAATACCATGAAGGCGGACGATCTCTCTGATATAAATCTCAGCCAATCTCTCTGAAGAATAAGTGGTAACATCGGAATGAAAGGAGCTGACTTGGTCAGCCGATCCACGATCACCCAGATAGCATCGAACTTTCTCAAAGTCCACGAAAGTCCAACTACAAAGTCCATGGTGATCCGCTCCCACTTCCACTCTGGAAGCTCAATCTGCTGAAGTAATCCTCCTGTTCTCTAATGTTCATATTTAACTTGCTGACAATTGAGACACTTGGCCACAAATTCCACTATGTCCTTTTTCATACTTCTCCACCAATAGTGTTGTCTCAGGTCCTGGTACATCTTCGCAGAACCCGGATGGATGGAGTACCGCAAGCTATGGGCCTCCTCCAGAATCAACTCCCGAAGCCCATCTACATTGGGCACACAGATCCGCCCCTGCATCCTCATCACAACATCATCATCTATAGACACATCTTTGGCATCGCCTCGCCGAACCCTATCCTGAAGAACCAGAAGGTGGGGGTCATCATACTGGCGCTCTTTGATGCGGTCATAAAGAGAAAATCGAGCAACCACACAAGCTAATACCCGGCTAGGTTCTGAAATATCCAACCTCATGAACTGACTGGCTAAAGACTGAACATCCAAGGCTAAAGGCCTCTCAGCCGCTGGAAGATATGCCAAGCTCCCCAAACTCTCCGCCCGGCGATTCAAGGCGTCAGCCACTACATTGGCCTTCCCCAGGTGATATAATATGGTGATATCATAGTATTTAAGTAGCTCCAACCACCTCCGCTGACATAGATTAAGGTCCTTCTTCCTGAACAAGTGCTGCAAACTCTGGTGATCTATGTAAATCTCACAGGAAACATCGTACAAATAATGACGCCAGATATTTAGAGCGTGAACAATAGTTGCTAACTCGAGGTCATGAACCGGATAATTCTTCTCATGCACCTTCAACTGCCTGGATGCATAGGAAATCACCCTACCGTCCTGCATTAATACTGCTCCAAGGCCAATTCCTCGAAGCATCACAATAAACAGTGTAGGACCCCAAACCCGTAGGCAACATTAATATTGGGCCGTAGTGAAAGCTGTCTTGAGCTTATGAAATCTCTCCTCACACTCCTCGGTCCACCTGAACGGAGCACCCTTCTGGGTCAGTCTGGTCATAGGTGCTGCAATAGATGAAAATCCCTCTACAAAGCAATGGTAGTACCCTGCCAAACCAAGGAAACTACGGATCTCCGTAGCTGATGACGGTCTAGTCCAACTCTGCACCGCCTCCACCTTCTTTGGATCTACTTTGATCCCATCACAAGACACTATGTGGCCTAAGAATGCCACTGAATAGAGCTAGAACTCACACTTGGAGAATTTTGCATACAATCTCTTGTCCCTCAAAGTCTGAAGCACGGTCCTCAAGTGCTGCTCATGATCTTTCCGTGATCGGGAATACACCAGGATGTCGTCAATAAACACAATGATGAAGGAATCAAGATAAGGCCGGAACACACTGTGCATCAAATGCATAAAAGCTGCTGAGGCATTGGTCAGCCTAAATGAAATGATAAGAAACTCATAGTGACCATATTTGGTCCTGAAGGCAGTCTTCGGGATGTCTGGCTCCAGAATCTTCAGCTGATGATAGCCAGATCGCAACTCAATCTTGGAAAAAATTTGGAACCCTGTAACTGGTCGAATAAATCATCAATGTGAGGCAATGTATACATGTTCTTCACTGTAACCCTGTTCAGCTGCTGATAATCAATACACATACACATAGAGCCATCCTTTTTCTTCACAAATAGCACTGGAGCACCCCAAGATGATACACTTGGCCTGATGAAGCCATTATCAAGCAACTCCTGCAACTACTCCTTCAACTCTTTCAACTCAGGAGGATCCATATGTTAAGGAGGAATAGAAATGGGCTGAGTGCCTGGCAACTAATTAATGCCGAAATCAATATCTCTGTCGGGCGGCATACATGGAAGATCAGTCGGGAATACATCAGGAAAGTCCCTCACTACTAGGACTGACTCAACTGGAGGAGTATCAACACTGACATCTCTCACATAGGCCAAATACGCATCACACCCCTTCTCAACCATCTGTTTAGCCTTAAGAAATGAAATGACTCTGGGGGGAGTATACTCTAAGGTACCTCTCCACTCTAATCTCGGCAAGCCTGGTATGGCCAGCGTCACAGTCTTAGAGTGACAATCAAGAATAGCATAATGGGGCGACAACCAGTCCATGCCCAAGATAACATTGAAATCTACCATGCTGAGCAATAAAAAATTAGCCTTGGTCTCAAAACCACCAAGAGTAATCAAACACGACCGATATACGCGGTCCACAACTAGAGAGTCTCCCATAAGAGTAGATAAATAAATAGGGGAACTCAAAAAATCCTAGGATATCCCCAAATGTGGAGCAAAATAAGAAGACATATATGAATATGTAGAGCCTGGGTCAAATAATACTGACACATCCATATGACAGACAGGGAAAATACCTGTGATGACTGAATCTGAAGAAGCAACCATGGAACGGGCTGGAAGGGAATAGTATCTGGCCTGACCTCCCCCACTATGGAAACCTCTACCTCCCCGACCTCCACCTAGAGCTGACTGAGGAGGTGGAGTGGCAGTTGGGGCTGGAAGAATAGCCGGAGGACCCGACGGAGCACGTGGAGGCTGATAAGACTGTGGAGGTGCACCCCTCCTGGCCTTGGGGAAATCTCTAATCATGTGACGAGTGTCACCACACTCAAAATAACCCGTCGAAGGATGCTGTGGCTGAGACTGAATAGGATCTAGCCTGTTGGGCGGGCCGGTAATAGCACCTCGAACTGGAGTCATACTTGATGCTGGCGGTGCATAATAGGGCTCCTGAGGACTAGGAGGAGCTGGAATACTGCTGGCTGCTGGAAGAGCTGAATGAACAGGGAGACCCACAAATCCCCTACCATAGCGTGCTGCTGGTGCACGAGCTCCTAAAATATGGCCAGTCTCTCGAGATCTCTTGGCCTCTCTCTCCTCTCGGTCGCGGGAAAACATGCCCTCTACTCTCCTGGCAATACTCACTGCCTGCTGATAAGTGATATCCATCTCCAACTCTCTAGCCATACTGCTCCGAATACTAGGGTGAAGTCCCTCAATGAAGCGGCGAACCCTCTTTCTGACTGTGGCAACCAAGGCTGGTGCATGCCGAGCTAACTCACTGAAACAGACTGCATACTCCAACACAATCATAGTGTAACGACCCGGCCGATCGTCCCGTGAGATTAGCCCCGTTTCTCCTGCTTTTGCTTTATCGTGTGTTTTTTAGACTATTTATGTTGTGTTGGGTCAGTTGGTTCGGGTTCGGAGTGGCCGTGGTGAGAATTGAGACACTTAGTCTCTTAAATTAGCTTAATAGTTGAAAAAGTCAACTGGGAGTTGACTTATTGGTAAACAATCTCGGAATGCGTATTTTATGGCTCAGATAGCTTTGTTAGGTGATTTGGGACTTAGGAGTGTGTTCGTAATGAAGTTTTGATGTCCGGTGTAGAATTAGCCTTGAATTGACGAAAGTTAGTTTTTGGCTTTTCGATCGGCAGTGGAAAATAGGCTATCGGGGTCGGAATGAGATTCCGAAAGTTGGAGCAGGTTCGTAATGTCATTTTGGGATATGTGTGCAAAATATTAGGTCAATCGGATGTGTTTTGGTTGGTTTCGGCATCATTGGAAAAATTTAGAAGTTTCAAAGTTCATAGGTTTCAATTTGATGTAATTTTGGTGTTTTTGCATTGTTTTTGATATTTCGAAGGCTCGACTAAGTTTGAATAAGGTTATGGGTTGTGGTGGCGTGTTTGGTTGAGGTCCCGAGGACCTCGGGTGTGTTTTGACAGGTTAACGGATCAAGTTTTGATGTTGGAAGTTGCAAACTTTTGCTGGTGTTCGGTTCTGGCATCCTTCTATGCGATCGCGTGGGTAAGAATGCAATCGCATAGGCTAGTTGGGGGCATCATGGGTTCTTATGCAGTGCGATTGCGTGAGTGAAGGCCGAGATCGCGTAAGAGTGGGTCCCGTGTGCAGTGCGATCGCGTGGGTAAGGTCTGCAATCGCATAAGGTGTTCTAAGGCGCGTGAGGGGGGATGAGTGTTTGAGCTATGCGAACGCATGTGTTTGTATGCGAACGCATAGAGTGGGCTGGTCTGTGCATCGCGAGCGCATCCCTGGAAATGGGATCGCACTGAGGAAATTAATTGCTGGGCAGAATGTTTTAAAGGTCATTTGTGCGAGATTAGCTCATTTTTTCCTCCATTATTGAAAGAGTTGGGAGATCTTTGAGAGGGTTTGAAGAGGAAATCGAAGGGAATCACTTGGAGGTAAGGTATTCAACATCATAACTCATTTCTATATCGTTTTCTAAGCAACTTAACCGAAAAATTGTTGAAATTAAACCCAAATTTGGGGAAGAAAGGTGCATGGAATTTGGAATTTTCTTTTGAGGATTTGAGTGGAAAATTGTGGTCCGATTTTAGTGTTCTTGGTATTTATAGAATCGTGGGAGGAGTAGGATTCTAGTGATTAAATTTTATCAAATTCCGAGATGTGGGCCCGGGGCTCGAGTATGGCCGAATTTCGATATTTTTGTATAAATTGATAGTTTTCGATTGGGTTGTGTTCCTTTAGCGTATATTGATGATGTTAATCTGGTTTTGGTTAGATTCGGAAAAATCGGGAGCCAATTTGAGGGGCAAGAGCATCACGGATTAGTATTGTGGCCGGTAGAGGTAAGTAATGCTTATAAATCTTGTCCTGAGGGTATGAAACCCCGAACTTCATATTTCTCACTGTTTTTAGAATGGCGCACATGTCGGATGACGAGCATGTGGTGCGCCCTGATTTTTGGATTGGACTTGGTACTCTCCGCGGCAACTATTGAGTTGCGTATTTTACTCTAATCATATGTTAAATTGTGTTCTAAAGAGTATTGCTATATTTGGGCTATAAGCCGTATTTGGGGCCTCGTGCCGACTTGTTTAGACCCCTTGGGGGCTTTTTACTGATATTTCCTCACTGTTGATTTATGATTTACACTCAGTCATATTGCGCCTAATTATTTTCGAAACTCAACCTTATTTACACTATTTTTAGATATAAAATGATGTTTTGGGTTGAGTACCCCGTTTTACTAATACACCCGAGGGGATTTTGAGAGGTTCTGACTGAGTGAGGCCGAGGGTATGATTGTGAGGATATGATACGCCACGAGGTGGCTTGATATTAATGCTTGGGCTGAAGGAGCCCCTCCGGAGTCTGTACACACCCCTAGTGAGCGCAAGTACCTACTGTGTGCTGAGTGCCGAGTGATGAGTGGTTGGGAGGCACGAGTGACAGTGAGGTTGTCCGAGGGGCTGATACTGAGTGGCTGTGAGGTGCTGAGTGATGTTCTGCCCTAGGGGCGATTTATGATTCATGTTTTCTACCCGAGGGGCTACTTATGATTCATGTTTTCTGCCCGAGGGGCTACTTATGATTTATTTCATTTTTACACTAAATCTTTCGGTTATTTTATTTCTGAAATTGTTGGAAAAATAGATTTTTCAAAGGATATTTCTGAAGTTGGTTTTAAGGCATGATGATTTCATATATCTATGTATATACTGTTGGAAAGAAAGGTTGTGCATATTGTGAACTGATGATATTGATTTTTATGTGTTCCGTGTCGCTTAGATTTGATTTATTCTCATTACTACTGAGTTGGCATACTCACATTACTCCCTGCACCCCTGTGTGTAGATTCAGGTGCAGATACCGAGCGTTAGCCATCTATTCCGTGTGGATCCGGAGTTCGGGATATAGAGGTAGTTGTTCAGCGTCCGCAACATCTCTGTTATTCCCTTCTTTTGATGTATCTATCTATTCGTTCGGATATTTTGTAATATAATAGTACACTTGTTGGTATATTTCTTAGATGCTCATGACCTATTGACTCCAGATTTTTGGGATGGTTTAGACTATTTAGCTGTTTATTTTTCCTAATGAATTCAATAATTCTATTTACTTTATGAAATGTTGAAAATGGATGGGATTTTAAAAAAAAACTGTAATTTTGTGATTGTGGGCTAGCCTAGTTCCATGATAGGCGCCATCGCGGCCGGTTTAGGATTTGGGGTCGTGACACACGACCCTGATGCAACTGCTCGAACTCCATGCGCCAAGTATCCCTGAGGCTCTATGGGACATACTCTCGCAGAAACATCTCTGAAAACTGAGTCCAAGTGAGTGAGGCTGCCTCGCCCGGACTACTCAACTCATAGGCACACCACCACTGATATGCCGCTCCCCTAAGCTGGAAAGCGGTAAAAGAAACCCCACTGGTCTCCACAATGCCCATAGTGCGGAGAATACGATGACACTCCTCAAGAAACCCCAGACCGTCATATGAAGTTAGTCCGTTGAAAATAGGTGGGTGGTACTTTTTTTACCTCTCAAGTCTGAGTTGCTCTGCCTCAAAAGAAGCTACCCTGGTCGCATGCTGTACCAGAGCAACTGGGGCGCATAGGAATATACTCCTGGGCCTGATCAACTTGGCCCCTCTGCTCAGGAGTGCGGGCTGCGGAATTTTGTGCCCCTCCCCTGACCTGAGATGTGGCTGGAGCTATCGGGAGTAGCACCTCCTGAGTCAGAGTGCTGAAAATGCTCATGAACTGAGCCAAAGTCTCCTGGAGGGCTGGAGCAGCAATAGGGACCTCCTATGGCGGCTCTGCAACTGGAGCTGCTGTAGGCTCCTCTGTCGCTACTCTCACCGGTGCTCAGGCTGCACCGCGTGCTTGTCCTCTACCCCTACCCCTGCCTCTAGCAGCTCTGGCTGGGGGCTGGGGTGCCTGGTCCTCTGTTACGACCCCAAATCTAAACTGGTCGTGGTAGCGCCTATCGTGGTACTAACATAGGCAAATTTACTGAAGATGTCATAAGGTTCCCATTTGATACATAAATTATCCTATGTTTCATAATAGTTTCTACTTTTAAACATTCAAACAATAAAAATGATCAGAACGTCTAAACACAACCCCAACATCCGGAGTCAACCGTCATGAGCATCTAAGAAGTGATACAGTCTACTATAATAAGTTTGGGAAGTAAAATAAAAAGATAGAGTAGGAAGGAGAAAGAGTAGGCTGCGGACGCCGATAAAAAACTACCTCGTAATCTCCGAACAATGCTCCAAATGGGGTAGCTCAACTATCGCTCTACCCCGGTACCTGAATCTGCACATAAGGTGCAGGGAGTAACGTGAGTACGCCAACTCAGTAAGTAACAACCATAACTAAAGACTTGAGTGCAGTGACGAGCATTTTTAAAGATCATGTAAAAACAATATAATAAGCAACATTAGAAGTGATTATACTCAAGTCAGGAATCTACATTCCGAATATTTCATAAAACTCCACTTTTCCATTTTATAATTCGTATAAACGTTTGCTCAACATTTTTCAATTGAGGCTCAGTGTAAAGATGAGTGAAAGCAGTAGTTTCGAAACATATTGGCCGCTCGGGCACGATGTCATTCACAGTAAAGCCTCTCAGTCACTCGAGACTGTACTCTCATAGGTCAATGCTCACACTCAACATTCCTACTCAACAGGTACCATATATATATATATATATATATATATATATATAACCGCTGCGGCGTGCAGCCCGATCCATATAATATATGTTGCGGTGTGCAGCCCTATCCATATCATATCTGCCGCGGCATGCAGCCCGATCCCTATAATATATGTTGCGGCGTGCAACCCGACCTATGGTAGTCGACTGCGCTCACTGAGGGTGTACAGACTCTGGGAGGGACTCCTACAGCCAAGCGCTATATTTCTGCGGCGTGCAGCCTGATCCAATATATATATATTGTTGCGGCGTGCAACCCGATCCATATAATATATTGCTGAGGTGTGCAACCCGATCCACATAATACATATTGCTGCGGCGTGCAGCCCGGTCCATATAATATCCTCACCACTCGGCTCTCTGCCTCACTCAGTCATCCTCACAAGCCACTCGGGCGACTCATCTCAGCTGACGGGACTCAGCCCAAAGTACCTCTTAGTATTCTAAAACAGTGTGATCACAGTGGTAACAACAACAAGTATAAAACATGACTGAGTTCATAATTTCTATAAAAAATAATGTGAGAATAGTGGAAAAATACCCTTGGGGGTCTAAACCATTCGACACAAGGCCCTAAACATGCCATACAACCCAATAATATAATGTAAACTTTAAAATTACAGGGATCATATGATTTCAAATCAAGTATGCGACTTAAAGTCGCTACGAGACGGACCAAGTCACAAATCCCTATCGGTGCACGCCCACACGCTCGTCACCTATCATGTACGTCACCTCATTTATCAAAACAATATGAAATACCGGGGTTTCATACCCTCAGGTCTAGATATACAATCGTTACTTACCTCAAACCGGCCCGAAAACTAGTTTGCGATGATCTTGCCCCTCGAATCGGCTCCCAGATGCTCCGAGTATATCAAAATCAGAATAATAACATCAAATATGCTAGGAAGACGAAACCCATTCAAAAATTATCACAATTGGCCCATGTCTCGAAATTCTATAAAAATTGCATCACAAGAATCCTCATCCTTTTGCCGAGTCTATACATATAAAATGCATCGAAATCCGACTACAATAGACCCCTCAATTTCTCAATTGTAAGCCTAAATTTACCAAGCCCTAAACCCCCAATTTATGCCATTAAATTCCACAAATAACAAGCTTAACCCGTCAAATATCAACATAGAAACGAGTTTTAGGTCTAAGAAACTTACCTCCACGGAAATCCTTTGAAATCCCTTTTCAATATGCTCCCGAAAGCCTCAGCCCGTATGAAAATATGATGAAATAAGCCAAAAACTCGCAACGGCATCTATTTATACTTCCTGCCCAGTGAAACCGCATCTGCGGCCTTTTCCCCGCACCTGCGGTCCTTGGTGCGCACCTGCGAATCCCCCTTTGAACGACCACTTCCGCATCTGCGCTCCACTTACCGCATCTGCGGACACGCAGGTGCGGCCCAAACTTTCGCTTCTGCGGTTCCTTCCCAGATCCCCCAATTTCGCACATGTGCATGCTGGCCCGCACCTGCGGCATTGCAGCTACGGCATCGCACCTGCCGCTACCCTTCCGCAGGTGCGGCCACACCAAAAACCTGGCACCAACAGCTTCTTCAACTGTATTTTCCAACTTTAATCCTTCTGATGACCATCCTAAATCATCCCGAGATCCTCGGGACCCCAACCAAAAAACAAACAAGTCCCATGACCTTATTCAAACTTAGTCGAGCCTTCGAAACACCCAAAAAAATGCTAAAACACCATGATCACATCGGATTCAAGCCTATGAACTTTGAGATTTCTAAATTTTGCTAATGATGCCGAAACCAACCAAAACTCATCCGATTAACTTGAGAATTTACACACACATCCAAAATGATACTGCGAACCTGTTCCAACTTCCGGAATTCCATTTCGACCCTGATAGCTAATTTTCCATTACCGACCGAAAATCGCCAAAAACTCAATTTCGCCAATTCAAGCCTAATTCTACACCGGACATCAAAACCACATTCCAAACACACTCCTAAGTCCAAACCATATAATGAAGCTATCTGAACCATAAAATTTATATTCCGAGGTCGTTTACCAATAAGTCAACTTCCGGTTGACTTTTCCACTACTGAACCAAGTTAAGAGACTAAGTGTCTCATTTCTCTCCAAAAATCGCTCCGAACCCGAGCCGACCAATCTAACACAACATAATAAAGTTGAACCACATATAATGAAGTAGAAATAGGGGAAACAGGGCTATTGCTCTCAGAACGACCGGCCGGGTCGTTACATCCTCCCTCACATAAACATATGTTCGTCCTTGAACGTGCCAAGAGTTGTTCTCCAACACCGTCAAACTACCGTGTAGCCGCTCCATGCACATACCCGGGGGTGATCCCACGTCACCCTATCCCATAAAGGTCCGATAGCACCACACCGTTGAAATTTCTAAATCCAACCTGACCCATAAACCTTAGAACCAAATTTCCACTTCTGAAATAATTTACAAGATCAAAATTCCGCAATTGTAATCTGAATAAGTCTGAACACGTTGTATCAAGCCATATCCATAACCCAAGATGCAATCACACAATATACCGCATGACTCAAACACTCGTGGCGATAACTCCTAATCACAATAGCTACTCAAAACAACCCAATACTGGTACACAACCTCTTATAAAGAAATGCCTCGCTCTAACACATTCATATACTGCCGATGATGAAAGAAACATGTAGAAACTAGCAACCATTCATCCGATCAGTCAGACATGAAGCTTCTCCTTCCCAAACAGGAATTATAGAAGATTTCTAAGCCGACTCCCGATACTTATCCTTCCAACTATGCAGTAGTCAATTCTGACAGTATTCATTTTAGGTCCAATGACCTCTTCTCATCCAACACGACCACTCTGATGACATGACACATCAATACAATTCAAAGCCATAACCTGTGAAACTCGTGCACTCAATAACAACATCCCAATTTAATCAAATTCTATAAAAGATTCACACGAGAGGACCATCCTGCCATGCTCAACAAGTACCATCACAACACCACGCCAAGAGCCTGGTACACATCGTAAAACCAAAACACGTGAATCCGACACCAAAGATCATACCTCTACTTAACGCTGCTACAAAGCGTGATCCCATCCAAATGCTGGTCCACGTGACATACTCCAAGCCACCTTGATCAAAATCAATAACCATGCGAAATTTGACATCAAGTACTCAAAGTGGATTTCCATAACCACGGGGGAATCAGAAAATACCCTGCCGCACGAATTAGAAAGAACATAACCAATACGCCTCAATCCCACAATACCCAATTACTTACCTTACTCAAATACCGCTATAAAAACCAAATAAATCCACACCATATGTGCATATAACCAATAATCACCACTCCTCACAACACCAAAGGGTAACTCATAGATCACTCTAGAACACGAATAAACTCAATGAAAGTCAAATGGTACATCCCCCAACAATAGCAACTCGGAGTCAACAATTCCGACCCGGTGCGGAACACACACCCATACTGGGCCTACCAATAACCTTAAATTAACTTTGGTCACCCACAACAGATAGATAACTCTCTGAAGGTTCACAATGACTTAATCATGGCATTTACTAACATCTGACTAGCTTTGCTCGGATCATCATGGTCTACAACCACAAAATAATCTGTTTATGAGAACTCTCAGTCTCGAAGTCCATGAAGCGCAAATTACCATATCTGATCCTAAGTCCACCGCTCGAATATATAACACATCCCTAATACTCAATCATTCAACCAGGGATACCCCTATAATTCTTCCGTGCCACCAAGAAACCTTGAATGTCAGCAGTCGATCCAACAAGAGAATGTCACAATACCAATGAATCACCCTTAACTACACACATTTCCCTTTCTGAAATATATACCCTCATCAAGACACCCAATAGTGATACCATCTACCTAGTCATCTGAAATTGCCAATGCTGCCTAAGAATTTATGACCTTCCTTCCAGAACTGAACCGAGACCTCACATATACAATTTCAGTCTCTACACAACATACCACATACACCATCCTATCCTATGATAAATATGAGAACTTCATAATCCCTTCCGAGCCACAAGCAACTATGTACCCAACTAGCCAAGAACTTTACATTTGATCCCATCTAGAAGCAAAATCACTATACATCACATTCTCCTCACACCAGTAGAAAATACACATCTCTAACCATAGTAGAAACCACCAAGAACTCTCTGAATCCTATTTGTACGACACTGAACCGACATGACTGAATCCTTCTACTCAACCAAGCTATGCATGCCACCAAAAATCGAAGAGCATTGCTAAGAAACACCTGTAAAAACTCATTACCTCATGAACACCCAAAGAACTAATCGTATCCCTTACCATGCTGATCCGACCTACTACCAAGTTGTCCTATTTATCCAAGTTCCTTCTGACTTAGCTTCGAATTGATGCTTCTCCTTGCCATAGTACCGCAATTATCAACCCAGACTCACCACACGCGACCCAAGCATAAAACCATACGGTCTGAGGCTCATAAACCACTGAATACTCTCTCAAATATCCCCAAAAGTACCACATTAAAAATACTTACCCTGAAGAGACTTCCTGCGAATCCTAAGGCCATTACCTTCACTTTCCTGATACTGATATGTAGAATCCATGATAATGTATAAATGCCATAAGTCTTGACACCCTCCAATGTAAATCTCATTTCTAGCCAAATTCACACCTTGAAGATTCCCAATTGTTACCTATACGTCTTGAATCCATTAGAACCGTTCTTGGGATTCATCCACTCTACTCAAACCTCAATTAGACTGATCAAACGGACCGAACAACCGGTGCTCCATTGGCACTCCAACACCCCAGGAAGAAACCCCACCTTAATGCAACCAAATAAATTCCTGCGCCATGCATATTACATCCTTCACCAATAACAACTCAAGGCGTTCCATGATTCTTATACACCCATAAATCATAACACAACCCCTAACCAAAATTTCCTTTACTCAAGTCATCCTCGATCTCAACCACTACAGTCCATAATTGATTCACCAGAATACCTCGAACTGAACCCAACGCCCCACATAATCGTGAAACCAACTTATCACTAGAAGACTCCCCACTTGGCTCAAAGCCATAGATCAAAACAAACAGTAACTCATAATGACCATACGCTAACACCGCCGCCATACCACAGTGAGATTCAACTAAATCCTTCACAAGCTTATATGTAACTCAAACCATTTAACATCCCAAATCATCTACAACTTCATATTAACCATTACAATGGTCGTGCCAACTTCCACAAGCGATCTAAACTCAACTTACAACATATAACATTTACTGGTAAAGGAGTACTTGCTATAAAAACACCTAAGGATCACACAACCTCAGGACACTCCACCAGAGATAACCCCGCCTGCTTAGCCTCAAACTGATATCATTTCTATACCCTTCCAAAAATCATAGCTATTAAGCAGTCACTACACCCTTCTGCATTAAAACACAACAAATGCCTAACCTCGAGGCATCGAGATACGCGGTATAAGAACCTGAAGCTGATGGCAGAATTAACACTAGAGTTGAGGTCAAAGGAATCTTGAGCTTCTGGAAGCTCTACCCACACTCGTCTGACCACATGGATACCCTCACTGGACACCACGTGTCCCAAGAATGCTACTGAACTGAGCCGAAATTCACACTTGGAGAACTTTGCATAGAGCTTCTCCTCCTTGAATCCTAATAATTCCATCCTCAAATACTGAGTATGCTACCCCTGGCTACGCGTATATGCCAGGACGCCACCAACGAATACAATAACAAATGAGTGCTAATACAACTGGATTACACCGTTAATCATATACTTGAACTCTACTGGGGCAATGATCAGCCTAAAAGACATCACCAGGAACTCATAACCCAACAAAAAGATCCGCTTCACTCCACAACTAAGCAACATGAGAGGTCTTCCAATACACTCACAACTTGAAGCCATATACCAAATCGAGACAAAATTAAAACACTCAATAGTTCTTGTCACATTTCCAGCCAATCCTTTTGTCACAATCAAACAATTTGAACACATCTAACTGTCAAATCACACTCACCACGTAATCATCTAGTCACCAAATCCCATCAACAATAAAACAAACGGACATATAAGTCCCCAAATGCACAGCTCCCACACTTGAAATCTCAATACTCAAGCCACAAAATAAAATACGGCCTCAAGTCCTCCATACTGGCCCATTATCAACATGCTAAAATCACATCTTGTACCTCACCTATGTAAATTACAAGCCGTCGATGCACCACTGGTATCGAGCGCTCATGTGCGCATTCAATACATGAAAGCAATTTCAAGAGTTACGATTTTGGCTGAATAAATGGATTCGCACAACAAGAATTCAAGAATGTGAGATTTTCCTAAGGGTTTTGTAGCCTCTCGAAGATAAGTACAGACGTCTCCGTACAGATCCGCAAGACTCTACTAAACCTGCTCATGACCGGTGAGTCCTATGTAACCTAGGATCTGATACCAACTTGTCACGACCACAAATCTAAACTGGTCGTGATGGCACCTATCGTGGTACTAGGCTAGACAAATTTACTGAAAATATCACAAGGTTCCCATTTGATAC
Source organism: Nicotiana paniculata (assembly GCA_005239505.1). NCBI lineage: Eukaryota > Viridiplantae > Streptophyta > Magnoliopsida > Solanales > Solanaceae > Nicotiana > Nicotiana paniculata. Next base: position 31,341 of record ML303647.1, read on the forward strand.
ATAAATTATCCTATGTTTCATAATAGTTTCCACTTTTAAACATTCAAACAATAAAAATGATCAGAACGTCTAAACACAACACCAACATCTGGAGTCAACCGTCATGAGCATCTAAGAAGCGATACAGTCTACTACAAATTCTCTACTACAATAAGTCTGGGAAGTAAAGTAAAATGACAGAGTAGGAAGGAGAAAGTATAGGCGGCGGACGCCGAGCAGCTACCTCGCAATCTACGAACAATGCTCCAAATAGGGTAGCTCAACTATCGCTCTGCCCCGATACCTAAATCTGCACACAAGGTGCATGGAGTAATATGAATATGCCAACTCAGTAACTAACAACCATAACTAATGACTTGAGTGTAGTGATGAGCATTTTTAAAGATCATGTAAAAACCATATAATAAGCAACAATAGAAGTGATTATACTCAAGTCAGGAATCTACATTCCGAATATTTCATAAAACTCCAGGTTTCCATTTTATAATTCGTATAAACGTTTGTTTAACATTTTTCAATTGAGGCACAGTGTAAAGATGAGTGAAAACAGTAGTTTCAAAAAATATCAGCCGCTCAAGCATAGTTTCATTCACAATAAAGCCTCTCATTCACTCGAAACTCTACTCTCATAGGTCAATGCTCACACTCAGCATTCTCACTCAACAGGTACCATATATATATATATATATATATATATATATATATATATATATATATATATATAACAGACGGCATTATATANAACGTGTAGCCCGATCCATATAATATCTGTTGCAGCGTACAGCCCGATCCATATCATATTTGTTGCGGCATGCAGCCTGATCCCTATAATATATGTTACGGCGTGCAGCCCGACCCATAATAGTCGACTGCGCTCACTGGGGGTGTACAGACTCCGGGAGGGGCTCCCACAGCCCAAGCGCTATATTGTTGCCGCGTGCAGCCTGATCCAATATATATGTATATATATATATACATATATATATATTTGCGGCGTGCAGCCCGATCCATATAATATACTGCTGCGGCGTGCAGCCCGATCCATATAATACATATTGATGTGGCGTGCAACTCGGTCCATATATTATCCTCACCACTTAGCTCTCGGCCTCACTCAGTCATCCTCACAAGCCACTCGGGCAACTCATCTCAGCTAACGGGACTCAGCCCAAAGTACCTCTCAGTATTCTAAAATAGTGTGATCACAGTGATAACAATAACATGTATAAAACATGATTGAGTTCATAAATTTCTAGCAAAAATAGTGTGAGAATACTGGAAAAATACTCTTGAGGGTCTAAACCGTTCGGCACAAGGCCCCAAACATGGCATACATCCCAATAATATAATGTAAACTTAAAAAGTACAGGATATCATACAATTTCAAATCAAGTATGCGACTTAAATTCGCTACGGGAAGGACCAAGTCACAAATTCCTATCGGTGCACGCCCACACGCTCGTCACCTAGCATGTGCGTCACCTCATTTATCAAACCAATATGAAATACCGGGGTTTCATACCCTCAGGTCTAGATTTACGATCGTTAGTTACCTCAAACCGGCCCGAAAACTACTCCGTGATGCTCTTGCCCCCGGAATCAGCTCCCAAATGCTCTGAGTCTATCAAAATCATATTAATAACATCAAAATATGCTAGGATGACGAAACCCATTCGAAAATTATCACAATTGGGCACAAATCCTGAAATTGGCCAAACCCGACTCCCGGGCCCACGTCTCAGAATTCTATAAAAATTGCATCACAAGAATCCTCATCCTTTCTCGAGTCTATACATATAAAATTCATCGAAATCCGACTACAATAGACCCCTGAATTCCTCAATTTTAAGACTAAATTTCCCAAGCCCCAAACCCCCAATTTATGCCATTAAATAGCACCAATTCCAAGCTTAACCCATCAAATACAAGCATTGAAACGAGTTTTAGGTCTAAGAAACTTACCTCCACGGAAATCCTTTGAAATCCCTCTTCAATGTGCTCCCTAAAGCCTCAGCCCGTATGAAAATATGATGAAATAAGCCAAAAACTCGCAAAGGCATCTATTTATACTTCCTGCCCAGTGAAACCGCATCTGTGGCCTTTTCCACTACGGACCTGCACCTGCAGTCCCAGGTGCGCACCTGCGAATCCCTGCTTCACCGACCACTTCCGCACCTACGCTCCAATTACCGCATCTACGGACACGCAGGTGCGGCCCAAACTTCCGCTTCTGCGGTTCCTTCTCAGCTCCCCCAATCTCGCACCTACGCCTGCTAGACCGCACCTGCGGCTACCCTTCCGCAGGTACGGCTATACCAGAAACCTAGCACCAGCAGCTTCTTCAGCTTTTTTTTCCAACTTTAATCCTTCCGATGACCGAAAATCATCCCGAGCCCCTCGGGACCCCAACCAAAAAACAAACAAGTCCCATGACCTTATTCAAACTTAGTCGAGCCTTCGAAACACCCAAAACAACGCTAAAACACCAAGATCACATCGGATTCCAGCCTATGAACTTTGAGATTTCTAAATTTTGCCAATGATGCCGAAACTAACCAAAAAACTCATCCGATTAACCTGAAAATTTACGCACATACAAAATGATACTACGAACCTGTTCCAACTTCCAGAATTTCAGTACGACCTCGATAGCTTATTTTCCATTGCCGACCAAAATTGCCAAAAACTCAATTTCGCCAATTCAAGTCTAATTCTACACCGGACATCAAAACCACATTCTGAACACACTCCTAAGTCCCAAATCACCTAACGAATCTATCCAAACCATAAAATCTACATTCCGAGGTCGTTTACGAATACGTCAACTTCCGGTTGACTTTTCCACTATTGAACCAAGTTAAGAGACTAAGTTTCTTATTTCTCTCCAAAAATTGCTCTGAACCCGAGCCAACCAATCTAACACAACATAATAAAGTTGAACCACATATAACGAAGTAGAAATGAGGGAAATGAGGCTATTAATCTCGGAAAACCGGCCGGGTTGTTACATCATCCATTCGTCCTACTACGGTTCCTCACCATCTGTGAGAAAGAACATAATAGAGTTTTAGAATTTTTGATGTCAATAACTCACACGACAAGGAAATCAAAGAAATATGATTTTTCTTAACAGTTACATAGCCTTCCGAAGATAGATACAGACGTCTCCGCATCGATCCGTTAGACCCTAATAAACCGGCTGGTGACTTATGACTCCTATGAACCTAAACGCTCTGATACCAACTTGTCACGACCCGATTCACCCTCTAAAGGTGTCGTGACGGCACCTAGTCTCTACGATTAGGTAAGCCTACTATAAGGGGGGAAACTAAAATAAAACACAAGAAATAACAGGGATACGGGCAATGATATAAATAACATACTGGCCGCTCGACTCATACAAAATATAACTCCCCAAGACCCGGAATGTCACAGAGAGTCACAAGCTTCTAACACTACTATAGCTCTAACAAAACCTGTAAAGTACATAAGAAAATCTCTACAAGCTAGAATGAAATGGGACTCGAAGGATTCTGTGGACGCGGCAGAAATACCTTGCGGTCTCCTGGAATTAGCAGCAACGACTAACCATGAGGCTGATGGCTCGTACCTGGATCTGCACACAAAAAACATGTGCAAGGGCATGAGTACACCACATTTGGTACCCAGTAAGTGCCAAGCCTAACCCCAGTCAAGTAGTGACGAGGTCAGTTGAAGTCTCTACTGGATTTCTATATAAATCAATTTAAAAAATTACAAAGATAGGTAACGTATACAGTAAACAATTTAAGAAAAACAATATAAAGTTCTACAGTAAAAAGAGTCCTTGGCTCGACACAATATATATCACAAGGTGGAATCTCCCGGGATACTTTTATTGGTAAAAAAGAGCTTCACACGTGTAATAAATCTTGATGATTCAGCAGTTTACATGGAACAATGAAGACATGACAGCTGGAAGGGAATCTATGAAGAGGTATGAGGTAAAGAGACACGGAAAATCACACCCATGAGTTAATTATTTACGGAAGTCTCAACCTAATTGAGAAGATGAAGAGACATGGTCAAAATGTATCTGGGCGGAACAAAGGGCAGATTCAGAGATCTTCAAATTAGTGATCCACATGTTACACAAAATTCACGCAACAGTTACAGTTGCTCATTGTAATGTTACACTAATGTCATAATTAGTCATTAATACTCAATCACTGAAAAGGTCAGACATTATATTAGGAAATTTCCTATATAAGGGAGTAAAATATAACCTGTAAAGGACATCCGAACTACTATTGCAATACACTTTACTTTTCGTGCATCTCATCGATTTTTCTTTGTTTAATTACTTACAATAATCAGTCTTGCCTTGGTTATCAGAAACTCGTGTTCATCCTATAAATAGCTTTGGTCAAAGGATCTAATTCTTTGGTTAAAAAAATTGGTTCCGTTACCAGGAATCTGATAATCTTTGTTTGCTTTTCAAGCGATATCCTTTGAACTATGTTAAACTCCAACGACAACAACCAGCAAAGGAATGGAACCCCAGTTCCATCACCTTCAGGAACCCCACGTGGTTCAAGGAAACAATCCCCAGAAATATCCAATAACAACAACGATAATAATGATCAAACGGTAGAACAAGATCAGGTAAAGAAAATTATTGCAGAGTATGTGAGCCAGGCTTTGCAAGAATTTTTGAGGGGATTACCGGCAGCGTCACCTGGAATAATACTATCACCATGGAAAATCCTCAGTCTGGGTTGGAAAACTCAGGAAGAGGAGATACTCCTAATGAATCTCTCGAAGCGAGACTAGGTATGTCTAATAACTCTGAATTACAGACTTTATTACTAACTTTGCAGAAATAGGTGAAGGAACAAAACGATCGAATCGAACAAATTCCTGGAGTACCACCTGTTATCAAAGGCATTGATGTTAATAGATATTCTCAACAACCTTGGAAACCAAGCGCAACACCCGTACCTATTCCAACGAAGTTTAAAATGCCTGACGTTCCTAATTATGATAGGACAACGACCCACGCGACTATGTGACTGCTTTTACCACCGGAGTGAAGGGAAATGACTTAACAAAACAATAAATTGAGTTGGTCCTAGTTAAAAAGTGTGGAGAAACACTTACCAAAGGGTCGCTAACCTGGTAATATCTTCTCCCTGAATACTCTATTGATTCTTTTGCTGAGCTTGCAGATTCATTCATAAAGGCACACTCCGGTGCGTAAAAATACGAGAAAAGGATGGAGGACATCTTTAAAATAAAACAAGGAGACACAGAACTACTTAGTGAATTTGTAGACATGTTTCAACGAGAAAGAATGCTACTACCAAGGGTGCCTGATAATTGGGCAGCCATGGCATTTGCAAGCAACTTAAATGGCAAAAGTTCTGAAGCCACGGGAAGACTCAAGGAAAGCTTGAGAGAATTCCCAGCTACGACATGGAATGATGTCTATAACAGGTACAGTACTAAACTTCGAATAGAAGAAGATACTATTTCTCGTTCAAAAGATGAAGATCATACCAGATCCAGACGTTCCGAATCAGACAGGAGATCAGGTAAAAATAGGTACGATCCTTACTTGGGACCATCGGGACGTGAAACTCATCCCAGGTTCGAAAACACCAGGTCAGATTATAGACCACCAAGTAGAGATGCGGGCTCGTCCTTATCTAGATCCATAAAGGATCGAGATGAACGACCTAGAGGTAATGCACAAATTGGGGATCACACCTTCAATGTAAGTACCTCTGAACTAATTTTAGTATTAAGAAATATGGGTGATAAGGTTCGATGGCCCAAAGAAATGAGGTCAAACCCGAATAAGAGGAACCTTAATTTATGGTGTGAATTCCATAATGATTATGGACACAGAACTGAAGATTGCAGATTTTTGCAAGGTGAGGTAGAACAATTATTGAAACAGGGCTATTTAACAGAATTGTTTAGTGAAAAAGGTAAACAGGCATACATGAAGAACATGCAGGAGCCCCCAAAACCTCCATCTCTAAAATGAACCATCAACGTGATACACAGAGGTGAAGAAGTAAATGGAGTGGTCTGCAAAGCGGACACGAAGTTCACAATCACACACGGAAAGCGGGTTCGTGAAAATCTGGAAGCACATGATATTACCTTCGACGATGCAGATATCGGCAGATTAATGCTTCCTCAGAACGATGCTCTGGTAATATCGTTACTTATTCATGACACTAACGTAAAAAAAGTGTTGATTGATCCAGGTAGTTCAGTCAATATCATTTTGCTAAGAGTCGTGGAAGAAATGCTATTGGGGAATGAAGTAATCCCAAAGGCACGAGCCATATCGGGGTTTGATAACTCTACGATTATAACAAAAGGGGAAATTGAACTTAGTACATATGCTGAGGGAGTAATAAGAAATACCAGGTTCCAAGTCATCGATACTTACATGGCTTATAACGTAATCATGGGAAGGACATGGATTCACGACACGAAAGGAATACCATCCACCTTGCATCAGGTAGTTAAAGTCCCATCTGAATGGGGGATTCATCAAATTAGAGGCGATCAGCAAACCGCGAGAAATATAAATTATGTGGTACACTACAACAAAAAAGTAGAGGTGGAAGAATCAAAAGATAAGGGAATCTCCCAAGCAGGTCCACTGCCCAAACATGCATGGAAGAAATTACTACCCAAATAGGTACGGAAGGTATTATTGCTAAAACAGGTACGAAAGAAGATACTCACAAGAAGGTGAATCAAGTCACCATGGAAGATGCATTGGACCACACCGATGTAGATTCCAGACTGGACGTCATTCATGAACCAGAGGAAGACGAGCACATCAAAACAACTACGGAAGAGCTCGAAGTTGTTCCATTGTTTGAGCAAAAACCTGAACAGAAAGTGTATATAGGCACGAGGCTGAGCCCCGGTCGAAGAGGTACGTTAATTGATTATTTAAAGGCTAACGCAGATTGCTTTGTGTGGTCCCACTCAGATATGACAGGTATCCCACTAGAAGTGATGACTCATAAACTAAATGAAGATCCATCCTTCGTGCCTGTTAAGCAGAAGAAACAAAAGCAAGGACGATTCAAGAACCAAGTGATTGACGAAGAGGTACAGAAACTCTTGAAAATAGGTTCGATACGAGAGGTAATGTACCCTAACTGGCTAGCTAACACTGTGGTAGTACCTAAAAAGAATGGAAAATGGAGAGTATGCGTAGATTATACTGGCTTAAATAAAGAATGCCCCAAAGATTCATTCCCGTTACCACATATAGATCAAATGATTGATGCCACCGCAGGTCATGAATTGTTAAACTTTCTAGATGCGTATTTTGGTTATAATCAGATTAAAATGGATCCCTCAGACGAGGAAAAAACCTCCTTTATTACAAACAGGGGGACTTATTGTTATAAAGTCATGCCTTTTGGCTTGAAAAATGCTGGAGCCACCTATCAAAGGCTAGTGACCAAGATGTTCCAGGAACATCTAGGAAAAACGATGGAAATTTACATTGATGACATGCTGGTAAAATCAACACGGGTGGAAGACCATTTCCAACACCTCTCTATTACCTTTGACATTTTACGCAGGTATAATATGAAGCTGAATCCAGAAAAGTGCGCTTTTAGAGTAGAGTCAGGTAAATTCTTGGGTTTCCTTGTATCAAACAGGGGAATAGAGGTAAATCCCGATCAAATTAAAGCTATAGAAGAAATACCTGATGTACTTATAAACAAAAAAGAAGTTCAAAGACTAACAAGAACAATTGTAGCCTTAGGAAGATTTATTTCCAAATCTTCCGAGAAAAGTTTTAAATTCTTTGCAGTTCTCAAAAAGCAAAATCGGTTCGAATGGACTGAAGAATGCCAACAGGCTCTCAAAGACCTAAAATCTTATCTATCAAAATCTGTTGTTGTCAAAGCCAAAGGAGGGGGAGAGGCTGTACGTCTACCTTGCCGTCTCGAAAATTGCTGTAAGTGCAGTATTAGTAAGGGAGAATAAAGGTAAAATATCTCCTATTTATTCTGTAATCAAGACATTACTAGATGTTGAAACTAGATATCCACATCTAGAAAAGTTAGCCTAAGCTCTAATCATGGCATCTAGAAAATGAAGGCCATACTTTCAATGTCATCCAATAACTGTTGTGACCTCGTATCCATTAAGAAATATACTGCATAAACAAGAACTATCAGGAAGATTAGCCAAGTGGGCCACAAAATTAAGTGAGCATGAAATAATATATCAGCCTAGGACTGCAATCAAGTCTCAGATCTTAGCTGATTTTGTCGCTGACTTTAGTAATTGCATTGTCCTTGAAGTGGAAAAAGAGTTACAACTCTTCAACGGTGCTAATCCAGGTCTATGGACCCTGTTTACCAATAGATCTTCCAATATAAAAGGTTTCGGCTTAGGAATAGTCTTAATATCACCCACGGGTGAAAAGACACGACAGGCTATCAAATGTTATCCTATAACTAATAATGAAGAAGAGTATGAAGCTGTTATTGCAGGACTAGAACTTGGATGAGAGCTTTCAATCGAGAAAATCATAATCAAAAGCGACTCCCAAATAGTAGTAAATCAGATGCAGGGGACTTACATCGCTCAAGAGACTCGGATGCAACAATATCTGGAAAAGGCACGAGATCTCGTGAGACAATTCAAAACATGGAAGGTAATACAAATACCTAGAGAGGAAAATGCAGAAGCAGATGCATTAGCTAACCTCGAAGCAGTCACGGACGTGACAAACACAGACAATGCAATTGTCTTCCATCTATTCCATTCAGCGATCGGCCACGACAGAAATGACGTAACTTTCAACAATTTGACCTGCGATTGGAGAAACGAAATCTTAATTTTTTTGCAGAATGGCACCGTACCTGAAGACAAAAAAATAGCTCAAGCGCTTCGCTGCAAAGATGCCCGGTACTGCCTCATTCGCAACTCATTATATTACAAGATGTTCGTAGAGCCCTTAGCAAAATGACTCGGACCTAATCAAATGGCGTTTGTGATGAAAGAAGTCCACGAAGGGCACTGTGGAAATCACTCAGGGGCGAGATCCTTGGTAAAAACCCTAATCAGAGCTGGATACTATTGGCCTAAGATGGAAGAAGGTCAAGAACTTCATATCCAAATGCGATAGATGCCAAAGGTTTGCCAATAACATGCATCGACCAGCAGAATTATTGCATCTAATAATATCTCCATGGCCCTTCATGAAATGGGGTATGGACATAGTGGGACCTCTTCCCACAGCTAAAGGACAGGTACGGTTTTTGCTCGTGCTAACCGACTATTTTACAAAATGGGTAGAGGCGAAAGTGTTCAAACAAGTGCAAGAAAAGGAAGTTAAAAGCTACTTATGGCAAAACATAATATGACGCTTTGGGATACCAGAGGAAATCGTGTGTGATAATGGCCCACAATTCATAGGCTCGCAAATCAAAGAATTCTTCGAAAGTTGGAAAATCAAAAGGATCACTTCAACGCCATACCACCCCGTGGCTAATGGTCAAGCTGAGTCAATGAATAAAGTCATCATCAACAATCTAAAGAAGAGGCTAGATAATGCCAAAGGAAACTGGCCTGATGAGTTACCAGCGGTACTATGGGCATACAGAACAACTTCAAAAATAGCCACGGGAGAAACTCCATTCGCATTTGTCTATGGCTCAGAAGCCTTAATACTTGTGGAGATTGGCGAACCAAGCATAAGGTTTATAACAGCCACGGAGGAAGAAAATAGTGACGAGTTGAAGACCAATCCGGACTTGATTGAACCACGGAGAGAAGAAGCACTAATACGGATGGCAGCTCAAACATAAATCATAGAGCGTTATTACAATCGTAAAGCTCATCTAAGGTACTTCAAGATTGGGGACTTTGTCCTCAAAAAAGTCTTTTAATCAACGAAAGAAGCAGGCGCAGGAAAGCTAAGACCAAGCTAGGAAGGACCCTATAAAGCCCGAGGCATAGCTGGGAAGGGCGCCTACGAGCTGGAAGCTATGGACGGCAGAATCCTACCAACAAGTTGGAATGCCATCCACTTGAAGAAGTACTACTTCTAAAGAAAAGAAGTTGATACCCCCGGTCAGGTATCACACGTTTGATTTTATTTTGAACATTTAAAATTTTACTAACCTTTTTAGATGATAGGCATAAAGCTAACCCATCACCATATGATGATATTAGACCTGCAAAGACGCGAGGAAGTAACTAAATTCCCGATCTAGGGTTACACTTTCTGATGGACGTTTTAAAGGGTTACGCAGTCATCATCTAAAAACTATATACCTTCGAGTCCCGTATGTTTTTTCTTTTCAGGAAAAGGACCACAAGGAAGGAATAGTCAAGTGCTCGAGATTTCATTCTTCAAAGCTGAAATAGATGGGGTACTATACAATATGGAAGGAAAAGACGAAGCAAAAAAGACTATCAAAAAGTTAAAGCTCGAGCCTGAAGATCCATCTACCCAACAAAGCAAGTGATACAAGCAAAATCGAAAGAGCCAAAGACTCAAACACAAAGCCTCTAATCCAAAAAACCTTCGAACATGTTCGGGTTAAAAGGAAAAATATTAGCCACGAGGAAGAAATGTACATCTTTGTACTTATTCAAAAGAAATATTGTTGTAACCAAAAACAGTTATGGATAGAAGATCATCATCATTGTACTCATTCAAAACTATTTTAACTAAAAATAGTTACAAAATCTTTGTACTCATATAGAAAATTGTTATCAAATAAAACAGTTACAGATGAAAGATCAAAATCCGTGTACTTGTTCAAAAAACTGTTATCAAATAAAACAGTTACGAATGCAAGAGCATTTTCCTCGTGCTTATTGAAAACTGTTGTCAACATAAACAAATATGGGTGAAAACCCCAACTTGAATAAAAAATATTACGAACGAAAAATAGTTGCTCTCTTGTATTAACTCAAAAAAATGGTTACATACGAAAAACAGTTACGAAATACTAGTGTATATCAAATCTGTTAAAAGAAAACAGTTGCAACATGAGTTTTAGACGATAATCAAACACATGTAAAAAGTTGTGAAAGTTCAAACAAAAAACTTTCCTCAGAAACATTCTTAAACATGTGAAAAATTTCTATCACTCTATTGCATTATTACATCTTTATGAAGTTGAGACGTCTTCTTCATTAAGTGTCGATAAAAAAGGGCCCTCTTTCATAAATTATGCCTATTACAAAAAGGAACACATTTAATATGATACCGTGCCTATTATGAAAAGGTACGAGTAATCTAAAGCATTCTATATGCAAAATCAGAGGTAAAAATAAAACCTCGAAAAATAAAGCATGCAAAAGACTTAAAGAGTGAAGCAGAAACTCAACGGAAAAAAAAAGTCATACTTGCATTAATATATTAAAATGGCTAAGTAAAAACTAAGTATTAACTTATACTTAGCCGTATAGATTATTTATATATACATTGAGGTTCCCCAAAGTTGTCATTTAGGGACTTTAAAGAGATCCAAATTTACCCCCGATGGGACTGGGGGAAACCACCAATTAAGACAAAGAAAAAAAAAGGGGAGGAACCAACTTCTTAAACTTCATCAGGAGGGGGGTTGACTT